>JAADVT010000773.1:0-15561 GCA_023335895.1 Pythium rishiriense
TCACAAGGGATTTTACTGCATGTGTAGCTCCTCCCGCGGTCGTGCCTTTCGCACATCGCCCTCCGTCCCATGCGCACCGTTCTCAGATCGTGGCGGAAGCGTTTCCCTTCGTTCCAACGCCCCTTCGTCCCGAACGGCGCGGTATGCGCTGACGCCGCCGAACGAGGCTTAGTCCCTTGAGCGCCTGATGGCATCGTCTCGACGAGCCATCTCCGCTAAGGAGAATCTGTTGTCGCCACTGACGCACGCCGAGGGCTGCTGCGCTGCGAATTCTCACCCCTCTCACACCAGCCGAGGCCGTTTAGACCGTTGGACGCCCGCAGCTTCAAGCAAATGAGACACGCGCCTGCGCTGAGCTGTCGGAATAAGATCCACTTTCACGAGGCGCCTCGTCGCGGATGGCGTACGCGGCTTCAAGGACTGGCTGCCCCACACTCTTCACCAAAGGTCAACTGGGGGAACAAGTCGTCGTTGGGTGGGAAGAACAAGCGAACCCCCAGTTGAGACACCTTGCGTCGCGCTCGCCCTCGTCCCTGTGGCTGCTCGCGCCTCCATGATCGCTTCGAGAACTATCGAACCCAGACCAGATGTCCCCGCGGCTCTCCCATGGACATGCTCCAGACGTGAGGATACCATTCCGAGGCGAGCGCTCACACCCCAAGACTCCGCCACGCACAAGCGTCTATATCCCAAGTGGTTCGTTTTCGATCCCTAACCGATGTCGGACACGCCCGTCACGAGCCAGTCGGTCGGCATCGACCTGGGCACGACGTACTCATGTGTCGGCGTGTGGCAAAACGACCGCGTCGAGATCATTGCCAACGACCAGGGCAACCGCACGACCCCGTCATACGTCGCGTTCACCGACACGGAGCGGCTGATTGGCGACGCCGCGAAGAACCAGGTCGCGATGAACGCCCACAACACGGTGTTCGACGCCAAGCGGCTGATCGGCCGCAAGTTTTCGGACGCCGTCGTCCAGCAGGACATTAAGCACTGGCCCTTCCGCGTTGTTCCCGACCCGGACGGCAAGCCGCAGATCGCCGTGCAGTTCAAGGGCGAGACCAAGAAGTTTTACGCCGAAGAAATCTCGAGCATGGTGCTGACCAAGATGCGCGACGTGGCCGAGGCGTACATCGGCAAGCAGGTCAAGAATGCTGTGATCACAGTGCCGGCTTACTTTAACGACTCGCAGCGTCAGGCCACAAAAGACGCGGGCGCGATCGCCGGATTGAGTGTTCTCCGGATCATCAACGAACCGACGGCCGCGGCCATCGCCTACGGGCTCGACAAGAAGGGCGGCGAGCACAACGTATTGATCTTCGACTTGGGCGGAGGCACGTTTGATGTGAGCCTGCTTACGATCGAGGAGGGTATCTTTGAGGTCAAGGCTACGGCCGGCGACACACACTTGGGTGGCGAAGACTTTGACAACCGCCTGGTCGAATACTTCGTCGGTGAGTTCAAACGCAAGCACCGCAAGGACCTCTCGGCGAACCAGCGATCGTTGCGGCGTCTCCGCACGTCGTGCGAGCGTGCCAAGCGCACGTTGTCGTCGTCGGCGCAGGCCTATTTGGAGATAGATTCGCTGTTTGACGGCATCGACTTCAACGCGACGATAACGCGCGCGCGGTTTGAGGATCTTTGTGCCGACTACTTCCGCAAGACCATGGAGCCTGTTGAACGCGTACTGCGGGATGCCAAGCTCTCGAAGAACCAAGTCCAAGAGGTCGTGTTGGTCGGTGGCTCAACGCGGATCCCCAAGATCCAGCAAATGCTGTCGGATTTTTTCCACGGCAAAGAGCTCTACAAGTCGATCAATCCGGACGAGGCCGTGGCGTTTGGCGCGACCGTGCAGGCCGCGATCCTCAGTGGCAACGACAAGTCAGCCAAGCTCCAGGACTTGTTGCTGCTAGACGTGACGCCGCTCTCGCTCGGGCTCGAGACGGCTGGTGGCGTCATGACGACGCTGATCGCGCGCAACACGACTGTGCCCACAAAGAAGACGCAGACCTTTTCGACTTATGCCGACAACCAACCGGCGGTGTTGATCCAAGTGTTTGAGGGCGAACGGGCGATGACCCGCGACAACCACTTGCTGGGCAAGTTCTCGCTGGACGCACTGCCTCCCATGCCGCGCGGCGTACCGCAGATCGACGTGACGTTTGATATTGATGCGAATGGAATCCTCAATGTGTCGGCTGTCGAAAAGTCGACGGGCAAGGAGAACAAGATTACGATCACGAACGATAAGGGACGCTTATCACAAGGTGAGATTGAACGCATGGTACGCGAGGCCGAGACTTACAAGGACCAGGACGAGCGCCACAAGCTACGCATCGAAGCCAAGAATGCCCTGGAGAACTATGCGTTTGCGCTGCGCAATTCGCTGCGGGATGAAAAGCTTGCGACGAAGATCGGAGACGATGACAAGCAGACGCTCGAGGACGCGATTGCCACCACGCTGACGTGGCTGGACGCTCACCAGGTTGCCGAAAAAGACGAGTTTGACGCCAAGCAAAAGGAGCTCGAAGAAATAGCGAACCCGATCTTACAAAAGGTCTACGCGGCCGACGCAGCTGGGGCTGGTGTCGGAGCAGGCGGAGGTGCGACGGATAATGGTACTGCTGGGCCCGCGCAAGGACCCAAGATCGAGGAGGTGGACTGAGACCATGCCGCGACACAGGTTGCTTTGGATTTTGTTTTGTTGTGGTGTGATTTTGAAATCAGCATTTTTAGGTGTCGTGTGCTTTGAAGTAGGTTTTAGGACCGCTAAAACTATCACTTTGATAAATCATGTTTTTGCTGAGTGGGATCTTGAAAGGTCACTTTGGGACGGTCTCACTTCCGTGATGGACTCGCCGTTGCCGTCGCCGCGGCTTGCTCGCAAGGCCTCGAGCCCACTGCCAGCGGCGCTGTCGCCCGTGCTACGCACCCTCGGGCTCGAAGAGGAGGACCCCGAGGATGTGTTCGAGATCCACGCCAAGGAGGGCGCTGGCGCGTTCGGCCGCGTGTTCCGCGCGAGCTACCGGCGCGACCCGGCGCGGCTCGCAGCGCTCAAAGTGATCCCTGTGGCACTCGAGGCCGGGCAACGCGGTGAGGACATTGAAAATGTACGCCGCGAGATCCAGTTTCTGCGCGAGTGTGACCACCCGAACGTCGTGGCGTTTTTCGGCGCGTACTACAAGGACCAGGCGCTGTGGGTCGCGATGGAGTACTGCGGTGGCGGATCGGTGGGCGACGTGAGCCGCCGGCGCCGGCTCAGCGAGGTCGAGATCGCCGTGATCGCGCGCGGCGCGCTGTGCGGGCTCGCGTACTTGCACGCGCGCAAGAAAATCCACCGCGACATCAAAGGCGGCAACATCTTGCTCACGAGCGCGGGCGAGGTCAAGATCGCCGACTTTGGCGTCTCGGCGCAGCTCAAAGACACGCTCTCGCGGCGCGGGACGTTTGTCGGCACGCCCTACTGGATGAGCCCCGAGATGATCCAGGACAGCGACTACGATTACAAGAGCGACATTTGGTCGCTCGGCATCACGATCATTGAGCTCGCCGACCAGCGGCCGCCGCTTTTCGACGAGCACCCGATGCGCGTGCTGATCCAGATTCCGCGCAACCCGCCGCCGAGCGTGAAGACCCCGCACGCGTGGACGCCGCTGCTGCTACAGTTTCTCCAGTTTTGTCTACGCAAGGACCCCAAGGAGCGCCCGAGCGCGGTCGAGTGCCTCGAGCACGCCTTCATCCAGCACGTGCGCGACGTGCCGTTTGTTTTCGCCGACGGCGTGGGCGGGATATCAATCACGTCGGATGGCCATGCAGGAAAGACCGGGCCGGTCGAGGGCAGTGCAATGGTGCCATCGGGGACGCCGACTCGGACACGTGGGTCGTTGACGAACTCAGGCGAGTCGGAGGCGATGGCGGACGACGTGACGCTCAAGGCGCCACCCGCACGACCAGGTAAAGGGTCTGTTGTCAACACGCGTGGTGCGCTACCGACGCCAATGGTCCCCGAAACGGACTTGCGCGTCGCGTCGCTGCGTCGCCGGTCGCTCGAGCGAGAGGGGCAAAGGCTGGAAGCTGTATCACCGCAGAACGACGACGAAGGAGGAAGCACCGCGAGTGACGCCGACACAGGCCTTGTCAGTACGCCTCGTGAGAGCGAGAGTGTTGTCGAGGAAGCGTGGGACCTCTCACGGTCGGCCGACGCCGCGTCGAGCCGAAGCAGCCGCTCAGACGACGAGGATGACGACGCCAACGACGCCGGGGTGGAGGGCTTTGCGTTTCGCCACGGACCAGTATCCTCCTCTTCCTCCTCCTCGTCTTTGGTACCACCAGCCAAACCGCCACTCGAGATCGTCTCGGGCGACGAGTTGCTGCGCCAGAGCGTCGACGAGGATCCATTCGAGATGCCAGCTGTGGCACTCATCAACCAGATCCACGCCGCAGCCTCGACGCTCGTGGGCCAGAGCACTCGGCTTCGCACGGCGGCCACTGCGTCAACTACGCCGTTGCCTCTGCCCTTACCTTCGGCGCCGTCACCTGTGGCCAGAGTGCCCAAGACAACGTCAACCGATGAGCACAAGCTCCCATCGACGCCGCCATCCAACCAAAGCGCCAACGACCCACCAGTGCAAATCCCACCACCACGCCGCGAGCTCAACTCATTCTCGCGGACCGAGTCGATTAGACGCGTCGCCAACCACGCGATGGACCACCACCACGAAGGTGGCGAGCCGGGTTGGAACAACCCGCTCGCGCAGCTCGCGATGCCGTCTCACGACCGCGTCAACTCGCTCTTGTCGTCGCTCTCGGCGAGCTCGGCGCGATTGTTCCCCCCGCAGGCGTCGCCGTCGCACGTCGTCGACCCGTCATTCGAACCAACTTCACGCGAGAGCAGTCTCCGAGTGGCGAGCTCGCGGGAGCGAATGGGCTTTGCCTCCCCCACGGCCAGCGCCGACCACTTTATCGGCGCGCCGTTCCGCGTGTCCCACGAGCTCAACGTGCGGTTCAACACGCTCGACGCCAAGTTCGAGGGCGTGCCCACGGGGGCCGGCTGGGCGAGCGTCCACCGCCAGTTTGGGCTCGCACTCACACAGCTCCACGGCCGCTCCGGCTCGAGCGACCGCGTGCCGGCTCTGGTCCACATGCTGCGCCGCGAGCTGCTCCAGCGCGACGGGCTCGAGTGCAAGTACATCTACCGCGTGTCGCCCGACCAGAGTGAGGTCCAGCGCGCCAAGCGTGCGATCGACAGCGGAGCGTTTGCGCCAGCGAGCGTCACGGACCCGCACGTGTTTGCGAGTCTGCTCAAGCATTGGCTCCGCGAGCTGCCGACGCCGCTGCTCGCGGCCATCTCGAGGACTGAGCTCACGGAATTGGTCGAGACGCTGGCCAAACCAGACGATTCTAGTTCGAAGCCACCCCACATTGCTGGTAGTGGCACCGATGCTTCGCGTGACGTAGTTTTTGCCGTGGCGTTCACGGACGTACATGCGGCCGTGACGACTAGGCTGCTGGCCAAGCTACCGGCGCCCGAACGCGACGTGCTGCTGTGGCTTGTCGACCACATGCTTGAAGTGATCGCCAAGAGCGCGCGAAACGCCATGACGGCGCACAGCCTCGCGGTCGTGCTTGCACCCAACGTGTACCGTTGGGCGTCGTCGACACCCGCGGACGCGAGCGTGATCTCGAGACAAGTCGCGACGCTTCTACGCGTGCTGCTCGCATGGCGTCAGCGGTGCCGAGGTGGGAGTGGAGGGACGACCGAGTCGGTGGCGAGTCCAGGAGGTGACTCGAGGCGAGTCTCAGTGCGATCGAGGCCGACCCCATCCAAAGCCGACACGATATCACCTTCCGTGACCGAGGCGCGGGATCGAGGGTTGTTAACTATGTCGACGTCGCTGCAGGAAAGCCTGAACGGGTTACGATCAAGCCTGACAATGGCGAGTACGAGCCGTGCGCCACGTGAATCGACCGTCTCCGGCATGCTACTTCGCTCGAGTGGGTCTGTGACCCATTTTGTCTCGGCGTCAAGTGGGGTATCTCAGTACCCCGGAGCGAGAGGAGGCGACGCGTTGAACCGTGCAGCCGAGCCCCAAGAGGCTCGCTCGAGATCGTTAGAGATGCTGCTGCTCCACTTGGTGGACGGGCTCTGGAGCGAGTTGCCACTGTCCATTATGCTAGACGAGCCACCGCCGATCGTGCGCTCACTACACGCCAAGTTCCAGCGCAACGTACTGATGCTCGTGAAAGCGCACGGTCGACGTGACCAAGAGAGACGATGGGCCTCAGGATTGCTTCAGCGAGTGAACGATCCAAGCAAAGCGCCACATCTCGAGATGGATCCAAAGCTGCCCTTGTCATTGAGACCGTTCACGCGGTGGCTCATGGCGGCATTGAAGCTCGAGGCCTTCACCACGCTGCTCAAGCAAGAACGCCACGTGAGAGATCGCCTCCAGAAGCAATGGCCGAGCCACGCGATGGAGGTTGGAGCAATGAGCGCTGATGGTATTGGTGAGCGGTCCTTTGGGATGGGGCACATCCTGGAGCTAGCATTATCCGAGCGCGGGAGCAATAACCCCCACTACAAGATTGAGATGGAACCGAGTACCGACATTGGCATAAAAGACGCTATGCAAGACGGCGCAGCCACCATGGTGCGCATTCTTCACGATTCACGCGATCAGCAATCGAGTGCCAGTTCGACTGCTATACTCCCGCTCGCTGAGGAGCTCGTTACGCTTGGCGAGGAAGAACCGATGGTAGGAAATGTGCTCGTCGTTTTGAGTGCGAAATACGCGAAGCGCTATCACCTTGAGGAGCCGCACCGACAGGTGCTCAAGATGGCGGAGTGCGCGCTTCTCGCGAGGCCGTGAGGAAGTAGAGCCTTCGTCGGCGACGGCCTTTTGGAGTTCACTCACACATCTCTACCGTTTCGACGAGGGACAGCAGCATGCGAATAATTCCGTTTGCCTGTACACGTTGCAATATTAGCGTCACGGACAGTCACAACTCAATTTCAGCAAGTTCCAAGTGTTGAGCAAACACAAAAATACATATCCATCGCGTATGTACATTCGTGACACAAAAGATCCAGATGAAAAGACACCCCGCTAGGCAGTGAAATTTTGTGCATCAATCCCACACATCGCTTGTTGCTTACTTTCGAAAGGTCTTGGCAACTGAGCCCATGAAACCACCACTCTTCTTCTGAGCGCTTGAAGTGGATGAGGAGCTCGAGCCCCACAACTTCGATGTTTTCGTCTCCTTGAGCTTCTCGTGGATTATGGTGACGGTGTCGACCGAAAGGTGCGAATGCTTTCCCGCCTCACTGTGTTGCATACACGTGGGTTAGTCACTCTCAGCGGACACCACAACAAGTCTACATGATATGCAACGTACCGCTGGTGGGGATCCAGAAACTTGTCTGCCTCACCAGAGAGAAAGAGTTCGACGAGCTGTCTCAAAGCCGAGAAACACTCTTTGAGCTGCTGGATCGAGATCGTTCCGATAAAGTCAAGGAGTGCGTCCAGGTTTCTTTTGAAGTTGGAAAGACCCGCCATTGTGAGCTTCTTCACTTGCGTGCCGGTCAAGATCTGCTCGATGGACTTGCAAATATGAATACACGACGCGAAATGGATCGCCTCCCGCACAGTAGCTGGCAGCGGCGAGAGTTGAGCGAACGTTACGCGAAGGTAGTTGATCAGATCCCACATCGACGGGTCAGGCTGGAGTGAGATCTCTGCTGGCGTCCAGTTGATGAAGTAAAACGACGATAGCAGTTCGTCTATTTTCTTGAGCTGCTCAACAAGAATTTTCATCGAGTTTACGATGCGGTCGTGGCGATGGCCCCAACGAGTACACTTCACGTACCATGAGCTCACAAACCATATCTTGGGCTCGTGTCATCGTCGACTCAAACCTGCTCACCCGCACCTCGAATCAGCGTATTGTAAGCAAAGCACTGCACAAAAGAGCTACGAACTTCTTCTTCGCGCCAGCTTTGCTCATGAGCCGACGACTGGAATTGGGTTTGGCGAGTGACGTCCCACGAGTTAGCGTATTGACACTGTAGCCATACGTTCTCGCTTCCCACACTTCCGTCTGAGCTTTCACGACAGCATCGAACCGATCACAAGCATTTGCGAGGTAGGAGGCGTTCGTCCCCATCGCAACCGCCTTGAAAACAAGCGTCAGCAAACTAATTTATTCACGCGTCCTTCGAAAGGCAAAGTGGGTTGGAAGAGTATAACGACGTACCATCGATACCTGCAAATCCGACCGCTCATCGATGACGTGGTTGAGAACGTCGTTCAACGACCCGAGAGCTTCGATGGTGTCATCACGCACGGCATCACCCCAATCGTTAATGTTGAGGTACTTCTCGTACTCAAACATCCGTTCTACGAGCAATTCCACAGTCTTGCAGCTTTGGAAGACGACCTGTTCACGCACAATTGTGTGTGAGCCTCTTGTGACCAATAGTTGCGTGGCCATTTACGCACCGCCGTGAACGGAAGCGTGACAACGTCGCCAGTGAGATCAATGCCTTTCAGGAGTTTATCTTCATGGCCTTCAAGCCCACACGTTACCAATGCCTTGAAAAAAAAGAAAAGCAATACGATGAGAAAACTGGGTCGTCGTCACAATGTGTGGACGGACATACCACTGCCAAATCCTTTCGAGGAACACGAGTGTTTTGGAATGTGTCGGTGGTCATATACTCCTTCAGTTGCCTAAAATCGCCGGTGCGACATAAGTATCAGTACCCGCGCTCTCACCCAAGAACAGTGTGTAACTCACCTCATAGTTTCTCCAAGCAAAGAGTGACGGTAGTGCGCTCCCAGACGCCGAAATGTGTCGAAAATGGATGTCGTGTTGTACTCATGAATCTCGTCGCCGAGTGCTCGAGCACACATGATAGCAGTTCGTTTGATATCGAGAATCGTCGACGGCGCCTCGATTCGCAATATGGACGAAGTGATGATACCGCACAGTGACTGGACGACCAGGTGGAAAATGCCGTTGATCTCTTTCTTGGAGAGGAGAGCTTCGTTCGAGTACTTCCAAAGCAGTTGTTCCAGGCAAAACGCTCCGGTGAGCTTTCGGAAAAGTTCCTCGTGCTGTCCAACGAAGCGATCAGGCGTGATCATGGCGACATCACCCGTCAGGAAAGACGGTAACTGCAGTTGAGGCTGCACACACACATTATGGACTATCAGCATAACGGAGCTACATACGACATGGTCCTGCATCACGTACCAATCGGTTGGCGTTGTAAAACGCCGCAAGCTCGGGAACTTGGTTCATAACTCGAAACACATGAAGAATGCGAAGCATCGGAGACAGGGTCTCGAGCGTCTTCTTCATGTACCCGCTATGGATATTGTTCTTCTCGCGTAGCATGTAGGCGTCTGAATTGAGCACTTTGAGCGACGGGAGCTTGGCGACTTCGTCCGATGAGACTGCTGCTGTGGCTTGCGAGCCAAATGAGCTGGTCTTTGCGTTGTTGGACAGTGCCGAAGCAGGACCAGTAGCACCACGCGGTGTGCCTGGGGCAGCACCCGCTCCACGTGGGGTACCGGGCGTACCAGATGAAGTGCTGACACCTGCCACACTGGATGTACCGGCCCAAGGCGTCGAGGTGGCTGTTGGTAGCCCACATTTCTCTAGAATATCCTGCTCGTAGTAGTGCTCGTCCACTTGGTTCTCGAACCGCTTGACGGCAAACTCGCCAATGGCCTACCAAGTCCACGAAATGAGCTCACATGTTGCCTTCAGTCATGGCTCAGGACCAATGTACCAACGAGGACGCGCGAATCTCCTCGAGCCACGAGGACACACCGCGCTTGGCTTCTTCTTTAATGGTCTCCATTGCTGTGTGCATCCAGTCGTTCATGCGCTGGGGGAACAGTTGGCCCTAGTAATACCATGATAGTTGTAGACCGCCCATATTCCCTTAGTCCACGCTGATCTCACTCGTATGCACAAACACAACGGAGGTATAGACGCACACGAAACCCCGAGATCTCGCCACGAAGCTCTTCAAGCACTTTGAGCGCGTGGAAGAGCTTGCCCTGCTGAATGTAGCCATCAATGGTCGTCGCGAGCCCCACCTACTCCACGACCGAGAAGCCACACATGAGATTGGTCGTATCCTCCTCCTCCTCAATCGGTTGCCACTACATACAATGCGCTGGCACTGCTGGAGCTTCTCGATCGAGTCGTCAATGTCGTGCTGTACGCGGTAGCACGCGTCCAGCGAGTCGTACCCGGACAGCACGCCCGAGGTGGCAGTCGCAAGCTCATGCTGGAAGCGCTCAATGTCCCTCTACACAAACATACAATACCACCCAGGGTAAATCCCGACCGAGAAAACCCGGTCGTGCTGCCGTCGTCTCTCACCTGGAGCTTGGCGACGTCGGCCTTCATGCGCACGATCTCCTCGATCGAGTCGACAAACTCCTGGTAATTGGCGCTGCACACGTCGCGGATCTCGTTCTCCTTGGCGGCAGCGTACGCCTGCAGGCTCGCTACACAGACACACAAACATTCCCGTGGAGGGGGACGTGGGTCGACCAACGTTCAGGGTGTGGTCTCGGAGCCCCACGCACCGGTAAAGTTGGCGCCCCACTGCTTCTCGATGGCGAGCTGGATGCCGGACGCGAGCCGCGCGTGGGACTGCGCGATGTTCTCGACCAGCACCTCCCACTCGCTCTTGCTCTGGTAGGCGCGCGTGGCGCCGGCGGTGGCGCTCAGGATCACCATCCTGCTTTCCGGGAAGAAGAGTTTGGGAGAAGAGGAAAAGGTGCGACGCCTCAAGATCGGGAGAGTGTACTGATTTTACATTTGGGTCTGGTGTTCGCTGGTAAGTTTCCTGAAATATCAAAATTGGTGATTTGGTATTCCACGATGGTTGGGTGTTTTTTTTTGAAAAATACAAAAATACCAAATTTGATATTTTCAGGAAACCATCACAAGGATGGGCATCGAGCTTTCCCAAATGGCTTCTCTTCTCCGTCCAGACGGGGAAGAAGCCATGTCGTATCCCCTCCCCCTCGTAGCGGGGTGTGTACAGTGCATGTCCAGCTGCTACCGGCTCGACCATGGGCACTGGCAGCGACCATAACGGAAGTTGCCACCAACCCCCGACTGTTCATCAAAGAAGACCATGGAGCAACCCATGACGACCCTCGCTCGGCTCCAAGTGGAGACGTCGCCGCCGTGTTTCCGACCGGGCCCAGCACCTCGTCAACGCATTGTCTCTGCCGACGAGGCACTGCGCCAGATCGACCACATCGAGATCAGCCACTTCGTCGAGCGCCACGGGGTGACGTACTACATACTAAAAGTGGTCGCGAAGAACCCGAACGCCAAGCCACCAACGCGACGCGCATCCCCCGTGCGCATGGTCGGGACTACTGAAGAACCCGGCGACGCGCCAGTCACCTGCGATTACGAAGTCGCTCGGCGGTTCAGTGACTTTGAGAAGCTGCGCCACAGCCTGTCGGTATGCTTCCAGAACCTCCATCCCGGCTGCTGTGCCTACTGTGACGCGTTCGTCGGCTTTTTGGGGCGCAGTTGGTCTCAGCCGGGGCTGCTCACAAAGCTGACGACGTGCCGAGCAGCGCAGCGCCAACGCGTTCTTAGCGGTTTTATCAATTCGACCATTGCACTGGCGCTGCACCAAGGCAGACCGCCCCAAGCAGACAGCTCCAGGGGCCCATGCGACGGCCGATTATTTATCCCAGAGATTGTCGCCTGCTTCTTGCGCGATTGACATCGATTGCCATGATGTCTGGCGCCGGTTCAGATTACAACCAATCCAGATCGATGTGGATACATTTCATCCAATGAAATGATACTGTATCAAGTTTCTTTGTGCGTGGTTGAAGTTGAGTTGGAGCTCCGGAAAACAGAACCTTTGTACCGACAGCAGAGCGACCACGAAGTGACGCCGCGAAGTGGCTGCGTTCTCTTCTGTCTGGTCCCCCCATCCACGCCCACAGCGATACATGTTCTCCGACTTCCTCCATGTATGTCCACGCTCCTCCGGGTCGCTACGAATGGCGTGTTCTCATGAGACACAGAGTCGTAAATCCAACGCGGCCGACACACGCGCCTCTACTTTTCTGTATCCCAATGTACAATCACGCCACAGCCATGTTGGCACGAGACACAACGGCACGGATTATGCCACCAACGACGTCAGCCCACGAGACGCTACTCACCGTCAAGACGTCCATAGTATCGAGCAGTTCGTCGGCCTCAGCCCCTCGTGACCACGCTGCGATGACGACCGACCGTACGGGACCGTGTGTGGCCATCACAACACCAATCCCATTGCTCCGCCCGTCGTACATGTGGCCGCGACGCAACGCACGCGTGGCCGAGTCGCTCGCGGCGCTCGCTGCCATCGACTGGGTCGAGCTCTCCGAGACCACGACCGTCCAGGGCACCCAAGTGTTGGTGCTGAGCGTGTACCACAAGCGCCAGCCGAGCCGGATCCCGACCAACCGCGCGTCGCGCGTCGGCTCGATCGAGCGCGTGGACGGCGCCACGCGCAGGACCATCGCGCCCGACTACACGCTCGAGAAGACGCTCCCGGAGCTCCAGGCGCTGCGGTACCACGCGTCCATGTGCGCACAGCCACAGCGCAGTGAGTGTCCCTACTGCATGGCCTTCCACACGCTCACCCACGGCCAGTACTCGCACACGGCGCTCGCGACGCTGGGCTGGCCGACGGCGGCGCGCCGTAAGCGCGTGGTTGAGGGCTTTGTCAACGCCATGGTCGCGCTCAGCGTGGACGGGCTCACGAGTCTCCAGCGTGGCCCACACTGCGAGGGCTTTGCCAACATCCCCGTGCGGATCGAGCGCTTCCTGCGACGGGATCGACGGATATGGATGCGGACTTGATCGACCGACCAGGTGGCCCGCTGTTTTTTTTTGTTTTTTCACCAACATTTTTATTTCTTCCTTGTTGTGTTGGTGCATGCTGTGTCTGTTTCTAAATTGTTCTCGATTTTTTTTTGTGCTTGGTGGTGGCGCTTGTTCGCACCTCTTGTCGCATAGCCCCACGACCGTGGGACTTCAACATCGCGAGTCGCCGCGGGGCATAATCAATCGTGCGTTGACTCACGTCACAGGGGCGACCTCCACACCAACCCGTTCGTTGGTTCGCCAAGGCTCTCCGTGGCCAACAAATCCCCCAACGCGACATGATGGCAGCGTGGCGAGGACGCCAGTGAGACTGATCCAGGATGATGCGTCGTCGGAACATGATGGAGATCCCATCTCTCGTGGTGGGTTCTCCCGTCCTCCGCGCCACCACTCGTGGTCTGTGTCGCGGTGTCTCGTCGGGAGCCGGTGGGCCGATCCTGGTGGAGTTGACCGCGTTGTTGTTGTTGTTGGTGTTGTCGTCCAACACAGCTGCGAGTGTACGCCACGGCGCGCCGTGGGTGGCGCGTCAACGATGCAGTTCGTGAGTTGGGTTACACATGTTTTCAACCCACAATTGGGAGCAGGTTACACGATGTGTTTGTGTGTTCTGTCATTTCTACCCACGTGCCTCGCCTGCAACTGCGGATGGTCGCAATCACCACGCGGCCCCGCCATCATCCATCCACCCCTCCAACGCACTTCAACCTCCCCAGATCCACCACGCACGCACGAAAAAGCAGCTGATTACGGCCGCACCGGTTACGCTTTTTTTTGTTTTGATTTTTTTTTTCTTGAGGTTTGTTCTCCCTCGCCATCTTTCCATGGGCACTCACGCGCGAACACGCCACGAACCACAAGCAGACGCGCCGCCGGCGGTTACATCTCGGGTGGATGATGAGAGTGTAACCCAACCAACGAACAAGAAGACAAACGTGTGCTTGGCCTTTGTCCCCGTTGCTGGCACGCTGGCATTCTCCATCTTGCCACGTGCCACTCGCCATGCCGCGCACCAGCCTCACGCGCGACGACCTGCCACGCCACTCGTGCCCGCCGGTCGTGCGGTCCAGCGCGCTCCACTTGCTCCACAAGATCTCGCACGTGGAGCTCGCCGACTTCCAGAAGATCGACGGCGTCAAGCACTACGTCGTCAACATTTACGAAAAGCCCTCGCGGCGCCGGCTGACCGGGTCGGCGTCGCACCGGCTCAGCGGCGTCGGCGGGCCCGCGACGGCCGTGCCCGCGCGCAAGCCGGCGTTCCGCGTGGTCAAGCGCTTTCGCGATTTCGAGGAGCTCCGCAAGCAGCTCCAGCGCAGTCTGGGCGGCCACTCGGCCACGAAGCACGGCGAGTGTTCGTGCTGCGACGCGTTTGCGACGTTTCTCGCGTGCCGGTCCATGCAGCCGGGGCTGCTCACGAAGCTCACCAAGTGCGAGGCCGACCGCAAGACGCTGCTCGAGCAGTTTCTCAACCAGGTCATCCGCCTGGCCGTGCTCGAGAGCGGCGCCGCGAGCCACCACCACAACGACGCGGCCTGCGCCGCCAAGGACGTGGTGCCGGCCGTGCTCGAGCAGTTTATCCGCGCGTCGTCCGCCCAAAAGACCCAAAAGCTGGCCGAGATTAGCGAAGCCCCCGCGGGCCGCGCGAGCTTTGCCGCGTAGATAGCGTTTTTATTCTATTTGAAAAATCTGTAATACGAAAAAGCGGGAATCATGTCCAGACTCGCTTCTGTGTGGACGGCGCGATATGTTTGGCGGGCGTAAGAGCTATTTCGGACGGCGGCCCACGTCCCAGGCCTTTCGAGGATACGCGCTCTGTGACCCGGCATACACGAAATAGAGACCAAGGCCGCCCCACGATGGAGCCCAGCGACGATCATCTTCATGGACCGCGGACTGCGCTCGCGCCGTTGCAGATCGACCGCACGGGGTCATGCTACCGGCTCGGCCCGGGATCCTCCGAGCGCATGGCAGTCATGGCCCCGGCCCATGCACTCCGTGAGATCGACCATATCGAGATCAACCGGTTTGTCGAGCGCCAGGGCGTGACATACTACGTGCTCGAAGTCTACCTCAAGAACCAACGCAAAAAGGCATCCGCCCACGCGCCGCGGGTCGTGGGCCTGTCCTCCTCGGCCGACGAGAGCGACGACGTGCTGATCGACGTGGAGCTGAACGCGACGCCGAGCCTCGAGCTCGAGCGGAGGTACCGCGAATTCCAGGCGCTGCGCCACCAGCTCTCGGTTTGCTTTGAGAACCTCCACGCGGGCTCGTGCTCGTACTGCGACGCGTTCACCGAGTTTCTGGCGACCAGTTCGGCGCAGCCGGGGCTCTTCACCAAGCTCACGACGCGGCCCCCACAGCGGAAGGCCATTCTCGGCCAGTTTATCAACAAAACAATCCAACTCGCGCTTCCTCGAGGCCGCGAGGACGCGGCCTGCGACGCGTGGTCGATCATCCCGCAGATCGTCGAGAGCTTCCTGCGTGATCCGGCCCAGATCTAAAGCAAGTAAACATGGCATTGTATTCCGGGAACGGAGACCTTCGCACGTGGCCTTTTGGTGGACAAGCGAATTCAAAGATCAGGCTGCTGCGCAACTTCAAGACGTCCGGATCTTTGCGTCGCAAGAA
>JAADVT010000774.1:0-15539 GCA_023335895.1 Pythium rishiriense
AATGGTGCGCATGGACGCAACGGTGAGTAGTCATTCCCACTCCTACCATCAAGTTCACACACAACACCTTCGGAACAAACTGAACAATATGGTGGTCGCTGGGCCACGTGAAGAGTGGCAATGCCAATACCGTGGGGGCCACTGCGGGGAGCCGCGTGCCGTCAAGGATGACGGTAAGCTCCACCATCTCTGCTCCGAACACCGCTACCGCGCGAACCTCAACCAACGACGGTCCCAGGAACGGCGTCGTCGTCTGCGGTTCCGTCTACTCGAGGCTGCAGTCGCAACCAAAAAGAAAGTGATCCGTAAGGCCAGGAGCGAGGCCACAAGACGACGCAGCGCGATGGCTATTGCCGACTTGCACGTCAGCATGTCGGATGCGACTCAGGACTATGAAGACGCGAGTGATCTGAGCGGGATGACGTTGATGTCGGACAGTGAGCTGTTTGCGCCACTCATGCCCGAATTCGCTGACGCGTCGCTGCTGGACGACGTCCCGCAGGTCGTGGACGACATGTTCCGCACACTTGGGCCCCAAGCGCTGACGACGCTCGAGTGGAACGGCGCGACATCAATGCAACAATAAACCTTGGTTCGAGCACCAGACTGACGGAAGAACAAGTATTGAGAACGCACGTGAACACGAAACGAGAAACACGATAAATGAAACTCACTTTAGTACGAATGTTTCCCAAACGTGTCACCAGTGTCCAACTCTGAGGGCGTGCGTGGGTCCACATCAGTTTCGTGTTGGTTGTCGACTCCACAGAAAAGGCGGCAAGTACTTGCTGCTCTGGTCGTGCAAAGTTGCCAAAACGAAATCAAGGCGATCGGATCGCGTGGCCCTAGTCGACGTCGCGTTGTTGGGAGACCGTCCCAGCACGAAATGTGCATGGCTTCAGAATCTGGTTAGCTTAGCAACCGCAGGATCTCCCTGCATCGTGAGATACCCCACAGACAGTGTATCTTGTCATGGGTTGATGGGAATGGAGACAAAGGCTAATCGCCAATTTTTTCCATGTACCCGTTGCCGAAAATGTCGATATTTTGGTTTCTCTTGCGTTCACTATACCACCCACGGTCTCACCTAATTTTTCCATGTGAATTGTCGCAGTCGGCCTGTCGAGTATTTCTTTCACGTGTTGCAAAATACGAGAATATATATATTCCTGTCAGCACATTCTCTATGCGAGCCTCCGAAATGTAAATATCGTTGATCGTAAATTACGATCGTGGGCAGCTGGCGAAGGGAGCGCACCCTGCCAGCATCCATCAACCCCACCGGACCCGACGCCGTTGAGCTCTCCATTTCTCAAAATGCCAGCAGCAGCGCCGTCCATGGCGCGCTCTTCCCTCCTCCTCGTTGTGGTCCCTCCCCTTGGGGGCCACTGAGACTCTGCGCTGAGATCTCGGGGGTTCCCTTTGGACATGGACACATTCCAAGATCCACTGGCAGGTCTCAGTCTCACTTCTCATCTTGCCTGCTCCTACCCAGCCCACTCAGGGAGTCAAGCGCCCGCTCGCCCAGCCCACCAGCCGACCGCCGCGCCGCCACCAGCAGCGAGCCCCGCGACCGTCGACCCATCCCTCTACTTCCTCCACACCAGCCAGGTCCAGCCCTCTGCATCTCGTTCGAGAGTGCGTGGATGGAGATCACAGTCCCCCGCTACTTTGTGGATTCGGAAGACGACTCGTCCTCTGGAACTCCTTCCCCCGTGACCAACCCGGCGTTTGCCAACGCGCGCGTGAACCCCTCGGATGCGCTCCCGGAATGGCAGTGCAAGTACACAGGCAAGATCTGCCCGCACCCGCGCGCGCGCAAGACCAACGGCAAGCTCCACCGGCTCTGCGAGGAGCACCGCATCCGCGCGAACGTGAACCAGCGCCGGCTCCAGCAGAAGCGCCGTGAGGCGCGCGCCGGCATGGGCTCGCCGTACAAGCTGTCGCCCGCGGGTACACTCGAGCCAATGAACCAGGACTGGGAGGACTGGTTTGCGGAGATCCTCAAGGATGATACGGAACTCGCGCAAGAGCCGCTCGCCGTGGCATCCGCGATGGCCGAGCCACTCGCTGCGCCCTGTGAGCTCACGGATGAAGACGTCGAAGCGCTGACGCTGCTGTTCACGTCGAGCATCTCGACGGACTCGACCGACAACGAGATCTACGGTGTTATGTGCAATGCCCTCCACCCGACGTCAAGCTAAAGAAACAAGAGGGAACAATGCCATTCCACACAGCGCCGGCAACACGAAAGAAACGGAGCCTGAAGCAAGAGCAACCGCTCTGGCTGTGTAGAAGAAGTATCTATGAACCGTTGAGATGGTACTACATGCCTCGCGAACGAAGCGAACCAATATTTTTGAAGACAAACTGACACTAAGAAGCTGAAATCAAGAAGTCAATAATGTACGAAATTTCCATTCACAGTTTGAAGAACGTCACTGCCATCATAAGATTGGTAGCGTGGCTCTCGTCTCGATCTGTGTGTCGTAAGTGATGCGACCATTTTGGCGTGAACTCTCGACAACAGAAGCTATCTCGAATCGTGATTGTCCAGTACGTTCTGGTGAAAAGCCACTACGCATCGAGCGCTGGACGCACTTATCGGTGCCGAATTCTCGAGCCTGATAATAAGCGCACAGACCGAATGGTTCGGCGGAGACGACTCGGCGATTTGGATGTCCAACATGCCCGACAGAGCCAGCGTGATGTTCCGTGATTCGATAGAGATCGGCAGACTTGTTACAGTTGAACACATCATGGATGAAGAAGACTGTCCCTGACACTAGGAATACCGAAGCATGGTTGATGAGCCTCGTGAGTGTGCAAGAGATGATGACCCACACGAAGCGCGATAACATGATAAAATGATGAAGGCATTGTACGAGACATCGATCGTGTTGGGAGGGGGAATTCTTGGCAAGAGGATTTCACACGTCGCAGAAAGTAGTCTCTCCTCCCTGGGTGGTCCCAATCGCTCGCGCGTCCTCGCTGCTGAACGGCGCTGAAGGAGTGTTTCCCGCGTGCGAATTGTCTAGAAGGCTGCAGGGATGTAGGGCGGAAGTCGTGTCGCACGGTCGGAGCAAACGCTCGTCCTTCGGCGGGCTTCCGGGTCCTACATCCGAGGAGGCGACGCCCGCCCGTGGGAGGACTTGGGATTGAGAGCCCTTCTCCACCGTTGCATCTTCTCTCCGCTGTATGTGTGGCGGATGATCCCAGAGAACACCTTCGAAGTCGAGTCCGACGTGGTTTGCGCCTGCGCTTCGCAGCAATCGTCTGCTGGTCCATCCCACGGTAGGATTACATGCCAGCGCACGCACTTCGCAAATCGCGAAGAGGGCTGGAGCATTGCGAAAGCCGTTGGGGAGCCAACGACGGGACGCTGGATGCTCGTGGTTATTTTTCGCAGGAGAGGGCGTTTTTCTTCGGAGAAGCGAACCGAAGCAACGGGAAGGAGGAGGGGCTCTCCGTTGTGCGTCGTGGCCTGGCGTTAAGGTCCGTCAGATGGGAAAGGACGAGGTGCTGTGGAGACTTCCAGCTTTGTGTTCGTCCAACAGACCAGCCGCGCGCCGGCAGTCACGCAGCACGTGGTGGGATGGGAGTGCACACGCATGCGGAGGAGCGCGGAGAAAGCGCAACGAGCCGAGGTTTTTTGCCGGCCACGGATTCTCGAAATGTTGAACGCTGAGCCGCCGGGGTCTGGACGAAAAATGAGGAATTGGGCGGCAGAGGAGCACTGTGCGAGGGACGTGGCACGCTTCGGTCTGTGCTGGCGCTCACACATCACGTCCTCGCGTTCCGTGGATTCATGTGCAGGGGCAGAGAGAGAGAGGGATGCCACGAGGTCGGCCGCCCTCTCAGCTGAGCGGCGTCAACGGATCCGCGTCTGCGTCGGAGATGGGACGCAGAGGAGCCATGCCACTGTACGTAAGCAAGCTCCCCACTGGACTGCGAGCGCGAACGCTCCCTTGCGCAGGCCGTCGTCCGACACCACGAGCAGCAGCTGCGTGGCCGGCGTCACTCCCGAGCGCTGATCCTCCATAGAAAGACCCAGGGAGGCCCGGCGGGTCCGCCAATCCGGTGGGCGGGCTGTGTGGTGTCTGTGGGTATAGTAGGAGCCTGGCGTGTTCTGGTTTTGTCGTTCACGGTGCACTGCTGGTCTGTGCCCCCTCGCGCTGCCTTCACACTGTGGAAATGGAGTCATGGACATCCTGTCACATATAATAATATATGTGCACCACCCAAGTGTATCCATCCCAACAGACTTGAAATCTGGGATTCGAGTGCTGTGAGAATGAATATCGAGATACGTTGAAGTCAACTTCGAAACCCTACCCCGCTTCGAACTGTGAGTCGAGGGAAAACGGGTTTTGCTTCCGCTTTTCGACGACGGTGTGTTTGTCATTCTGGTTCTGGAAAGCGGTACTGTACAGTACGAGGGGGCCGACATCTCCCTGGCCGCATGGGTAGGGCGATCGACGAGTAGCGCGTGAACGCAGATCCATTTGCGCTTTGCCAAGCGACATGGTCGGCTAAGATCGGCGCTCGAGACCATCGCCCCATTTTGTGCTGTATCACGACCGTTTGTATCGGTTGGGGACTTCAACTTCCGGGGTGGTCAGCGTACCGTACAAGCACTATCAATCTTACCGGAGGGACTATAAACCCAACTACAGTAATGATCATTCTGAATCATGTCGCATCCTGGTCAGACGAACCGTTCCCCCTTTGCTATCCGATCATGATTCAACACAGACAGACTCAAAATTTTCTGAGCGTGAAGTGGTCCACATACTGTACCATATTTCCGAACGTGAAGTGGTCCACACATTTTATCATAATAGAGGGGTATTCGCATACGCCCTCTGCACATGTCGCAGTCGTGATGTGGTTCGCGGCTCCCATCACGCGGCACCGGCAGCAATCCAGCGCGCGGGCGCATGCCCACTTCCACGAGGGCGAGCGAGGCTTGTGCTGAGAACACGGATCAGCGACACTCGGACGGGGCGAAACGCTGAGAATCCACTGCCATCGTGGGGCTCACAGCGACCCCGAGCCCCTCTTCGGTTGCAAAGCGCTCGGCGCATGTTGGATCATCCAGTGGAGCACGCGGGACTGTGTGCTGCACGATACGGTACAAATCCCTATGTTACAGATCCCTATGTACGTACAGTACAGCGCCATGGATCCATTGGCAATCACCCTGCAGGCGGGGCAGGAGATCCGGAGTATTACTACCGCGGAAAGTATCACCACACCCGTGACTGCATATCCATACAGTAGTAGTAGTCTCTCGAGCAGCGTCCCTTCCTGTGCCGTCGATAACGCACACATGACACAGCACCTCGAGCTCTGTACAGCCCAGTAATACTTGCGTTCAGTATCCCAACATAGACGACGGGCGTTGTTGAAGTGGAGACACCCCCGCCATGACTGCTAAAGAGCCACAAAAATGCCCTATCCCTGTCGTTCATCGAGTCCGCGTCCAGCGCCGCCACCCCAAAGAAAACGTCTACGCACCGCAAAAAAAAAAAATGGCTCTAAATCCAACAAGCAAAACATACCCTCTACCAAAAACGTGGCTTTGCACGCTTTGCACGCTCATGGATGCGTGGGGAGGAGGCACCGCGACGCCATCCAGCTGGCGTATCCATTGGCATCGGTGTCGCGTGTGCAGATCGAATGCTCGTGGTGACGGAGCTTTGGTCAGCGGGGGCAATGGCGGAAATCCGCGAGATGGGCCTCAGCCTACAGCTGCAGCTGCAGGCGCCACAACCGCGCGGGCTTCAACTGCAAGAAGGGGACCCGCTCGATCCGGAAACCGCTTGCGGTTGAAGGTCAAGCGCGGCTCTGATTGAAGGTCCCACGTCACTTGTTTGGCGACGATTCGTCTCCACTGCGCCTCTCCTCAGTGCCGGCACAAAATTTGCGTCAAATTTCACAGAGACCTGTATAAATGAATCATTGATGTGTACCACGCCAATGAAAGGAATATTTAGTATGCAAAAAACCTGATCATCCAACCTTGAAAACCGATCGCCTAAAATATTGAAGTTGGAGCCATTTTTTCCCTGCCCTAATCCACATGGGGCGATGCGACTGGCAAACTGCAAACAGCTCTGAAAAAAAAGACAGGGGCGCATCCTTCGGTCGTCGCGACAACCGAGCAACGTGTGAGCTGTTGGGACCGGCCCACGCCCTCCGTCGCCCATACGAAATGCCCCTCAAA
This sequence comes from Pythium rishiriense, assembly GCA_023335895.1. Taxonomy (NCBI): domain Eukaryota; phylum Oomycota; class Peronosporomycetes; order Pythiales; family Pythiaceae; genus Pythium; species Pythium rishiriense. Next base: position 6,230 of record JAADVT010000774.1, read on the forward strand.
CCACAGTTTAACAACGGTGTTGCTCAGTGATGAGACTTTGTACGGTATCGTGGAAAAGAGGTTTCCGCTGGGATGTGGTGCATGTACTGAGCGATCGGTGGGATGATGCTGGTACTCGACCGACATCACGCAATTGTGGAGACCACAAGAAACGCATTTGCTGGTGGCTGGAAAGTCGGTAGTTCTCCTTCTCAGATGAGCCCAAGCTCGTGCTGGATTGTGAAAATCCATTTTCTTGACGTGGTATTCAGCTCACGTCGAACAATCCGGGACACGTTGAAGTCTGATCCTTCCTCGGCGTTTGACACATGTCGATCACTTTCTGCATGAGGCACTGTGCTTCTGGCAGCAGAAACGCACAAACCCACGAACCCCTCCCACTATCTTTGTGGCTAGTTCTCATCTCGCTACAACCATTCTCGGCGCGCCGCGTTCTCCGCGTGAGGAGAAAGAGAACAGCGCACCGCTGTCGCAAGGTGCGTGCGCTTCTCCGTTCGTCGCGGGGGTCGGTGGTTGTGTAAACGGTGCGCGGAAGCAAAGAAAACGCTCCTCGCCTCACACCTTGCCCGGGGGTCAGGGGAGATGGATACAGTACGTGGTGCATGGCGTTTCTGTTCGGGATGTCGCGTGGTGTGCCGTGGTTGCCGCCATGGTGGGTACATGCCCGTCACCAAGTTGAAGTGGCCCCGTAGAAAAACCCGCAACCCTAGAAAAGGACCCGCTCGCCGGATCTTCTGGATCGGGTCTGTGAATCCACTTGCCCGACGCCATCTTGAAGATACTTTCTGGCGTGCCCCGGTCGCTTGAAGCAGGTACCGCGCGTGTACCGTGCGACACCCGCCGGGGCGGCACCCCCGCGTCACGATTGACCACCTACCGAATAGAAGAGCGCGCCCCTCCATGCGGAATGCTCTCGGCCGCCATGCGGCGAACGCGCTCAGATTCCGCCGCAGACACGCAGGCACGGATAATGCGGACGATGGATGCGTGTCCCAGCCAATTCCGACGCGGAGGAAAAAGCGCGAGGCGCCTGTCCGGAGATCCGGTCTCCTCTCGCGCCGCCCGAACGGCGCGGCCATGTGGCGGGTGGGGCATCGACCAAGCAGAGCACGTGTAGTAGTCGCAGACAGCACAATTACTCTACCTCTGCGAGCTTATCCTTGGCAGCTCTGTATCGGATACATTCTTTACAAGGAATGTTCTTTATAGCCAAGGATATAAATAAAATAGGCATGAAACTCCTCCGGACAAATGGCGTGTAGATACCTCGAGTCCGAGTCTGGGATGCGACTGCGTCGCGTCTGTTTGACGTCGTCTCCACGCTCGGGAAGGTTCGTTTCCTTGTCCTTCTTTCCGTTCCGCGGAAGCAGAACGTGTGCGGAAGATCGAAGTTTTGTTGGGATCAATCACGTTGAAGCTGTCCGGCAACCGGCGTTGAATGCGACCGAATTCCCACGAGCGTTTCCTGTTTTTCTTCTTGCGTGTTGTATGGAAGGTTTGGCTTCCGGTATTTTTGAGAGCGAGCATCCACACTCCCGGCACATTTTTCCCTTGACGCTTGAGTGCGACTTGAGGAGACCCGCAAAATTTAGCCAAACCCTCCAGAGCGCATATCCGGTGTGGAACACACGCATCGCGGTGCTCTCGCAATCGCCACCAGACCTGCCTATATGAATCCCCTACCCCTCGCCGTCGCCATGCGGGTAGGTGTTCTGCATCGAGAGGCCACTATTCAGGTAGCGTGGACGACAGCAAGGCCAGTATCGCATGCCCGGGCGCCTCTCCAGCGAGAGCCAAAATATTGGCGCGACACGCGAATGATGGAGGCGCCGCTCGACTAGCGGCAAGAGGGCACGGCCCTGGTCATCGCGCCGATCGTCGGTTGTGGAGACGACCACCGCTGCCGTTGCTGAGGATGAACCCACGTTGCGCGATGAGTCATTCAGCAATTTGCCGACCACCGCCCACCACCGCCCACCGCCACCTCTACCGCCAAGCACCATGGTCATGTCCACCGAACAAGCCGCCGCCCTCATCGCCGCCGCCCAGGAAGCCGCCAGCAACGGCGGCGAGATCCCGACTGAGCTGCGCTGCCAGTACCCGAGCAAGCGTTGCGACCACGTGCGCACGATCAAGCGCGGCGGCGGCCTCCACCGCCTCTGCTCGTTCCACCGCCAGCGCGCCAACAAGAACCAGTGGCTCGTCGACCAGCGCCGCCGCCTGCGCCGCGAACGCGAAGGCTCGCTCATGCGCCGCGGATCGAGCTTTATGCTCCCGATCTCGCCGTCCACCGCGTGGGGCATGGAGCTCCAACCCGCGGTGCTCCACGCTCTCGATGTCCTCGACGCCGATTCGTCCTGTCCGGACCTCTGTGACGAAGACCTCCATATCCTGCAGGCGCTGCTCTTCGACGAGGAAGACGAAGAGCTCTGCGACCTGTCGGACGGATTCGCGACCGACGGATCCGTGGAGCTCAGCGTTTAGACGGGCGCATGATCACGACTGAAGCAAGTATCGCCGAAGGAAGCGAGCTTTCTTCGTATTCAAGTAGTGCACATGTTACGAAGATCAGCAAGACGAGACCTCAAAAAGTAGGAACCCACAAAAGAGTATTTATAAGGCGACCGGGCAGGCGCTTGCAACGCCGTCCACGCCATGCCTAGGTATGACAGCAAGTTTAAAAACCAAGAGACTGCATTCCAAAACATTTAAAAGGAATTGTGATGGCAGCGTTCGCCCCTCATCCTTGACGAAGCGGCCGACGTCAAGGGCGCTAAGGTCGCCACAGATACCATGTAGTACTCTATAGACATATCGTTTGTCCCTGCGCGAAGACCATGGTAATCGTTCGATCGATACTACACGTTGTATGTCCATGCGTCGACAGCGTCGACGCTCACCTGAGCTTCATCAAGCACCGTTTCCCCAGAAACGTTCACACGTCGCAGAGACATAAATACCGGTATTACAACAGTACCTCTATTATTAGTGCACCACGAGCAGCTGTTTTCACAGGTATGTCACACGGCGTGGACCACATCGAAAACGAGGCCGAGTCTTCTACACGTGCGTGTCACACAGAACGAAGACTGACTCCCCAAACTGAAGACTCTGGATGTTCGCGAAGTGTGAATGTGGCCAAGACAGCCTGCCGGAGTTCGAATTGGTGCGAGTGAGTGCAGTAGTTCCCCCTCCCAACCCATTCGCGGTCCACGAACAGGGATTCCCGGAGAGGAGTGGGAAGAGACAGATAACACTGTATTCCCAGTAAAAATGTGTTGTTGGAGGAAAAAGATAGACCCACTGCGTCTCCATAAGTTTCGCGGGACGCCAGTCTCCCCGTGTTGAAGGTCTCGGATTGAAGAACGCGCACTCGCGGCAGCTGAGGCGACCAGAATTGCGGCTTACCACATCATTGTGGCTGAAACCTTGCCATCAGAAAAATAGCAAGGAGGGCGAGTACCGTCGTGACCGCTCCTTCCCCAGTCAAGTCGCAGAATTTTTCTGGTGTGGGGGGGAATGCCGAACACTCGTGGGGAGCTGTTTGGTTTCTCAGCAAGCTGTGCTCTCATGGCGAGACTTGCACCAACTGGTGTATTTAGTATGTCCCGCCCCATTTCTTGGCCGGTTGCCAGAGTGGTTTGGAGAGACCCATCTGCTGCGCCGTATGAATTGATCGGGTGACACAAATAGCACAGAGCGCTCACGATCGCCAGACGGAGAGACACCATCGGAAGCGTGATTTTCGTCTCAGTGGTTGCGCCTTGCGCGCTGTGGTCAGTGCGTGAACTCGCCGCATCGACTTGCTGAGTGGAATTCACATCTTGGCTGGGAACATGTCCGAAGCCCTGCGGGCCGGATGTGTCCAGCCTCTGACCATTTTCTTGAGCAATAGGCCTGATTCTGGACTGATCCGAGTGTGGAGACTTTCCATCGCGTCCATCTTGAAGTGTGCCAACGCCAGGCCGAGTTGAAAGAGGCACACGCATCGCTTGGGACACCCGAGGTCATTCAATTGGCCTAATGACCGGGCCCAAGTTGCACGGAACATCATTCCCCACGAAAACAGATCATGTTCAATCCGACTCCTTAACCAATGTTTTCAATAAAATACTATATACTGTAATATTTTATTCTTCAGTTTGGAACCGTTGGTCTCGTGACCTTTTCTAAGGTCAGGTAATTGTGAATTCAAATACCTGTCACGTTTGCAAAGGTAGCCATCTTGAAGCTTTGCCCATGTTGCATGAACTTTGCCGTGGCACTTGACTGATCAGGCTGAAAACGGTGAAATAGTCCACAAATCCACGATGAAGGACAAACCACACTTGCTACTGTAGTTGCCTTGTCTGCCCCTGCCCGTGGCCAGACGATGCACTATTTGCCGATGTCGAAAGTCAGGTCCATGATGCACGGCGTCTGCATTCTTGTGCGAGAAAACAAGCCTACTGTGTTCCGCTTGTCCGACCTATGTGGCTAGTGGAAGCAGCTCTAGCAACGACGACCTGACAGGGGGGGATCCGACCCCGGATCTTCAGTTCCACGGTGGTGTCTGGAGGACCCACGTGAAGCCTGCCATATAGAGCAAGTGCGCTTGAGAGAAGAACCTAGGCATACCCGCACAGAAGCGCTTGCGCTCTAAACAGTTTATTCCCGGAACCCACGATGCTGTTCCTTGATCCGCATCAACGATGCGATTGATAATTCTCCCATCCAAGATGTACAAAAAGACACATCAACTCTCGGCTGCGCTCAATCTTAGCACGCGAATAACGGATTGTAGATTACTACTGTACGTTACGGTAGATATCTGGGGATGTACTGTGCACTTCAGGGTCCTCGACAGCTAACGTTAGGATCCAGTTTCGATTCGATCCGCTCCGGTCCATCCGGAATCCAAGCTGCTTCGCACGCTCAACGCCACACATTCGAGTTAATCTTTTGTATTTGCATGGCTCGACTCGGCGATCGAACCTTGTCTAATCCAGGGGTGTGTAGGTATGAGAAGCCAAGCATGCGGTATTCTACAATATGATCGCGAGACGGAGACAGCTCCATTTCCCTCCTCGAGGCAGACAATCCCGGCAACTGGTGGGGTCCGTATGGCGATTCCCGCGCGTGCCACAGGCTTCACGATGGGAGGCTGCTTGGAGGGCTGTTGCTCAGCTCGAACCGTGGTCCCTCGGCGCAGCATGCCGACGATGAGAAAGCAGGGCCAGCCACGAGTCGGCCCCATGTGGGCTTCCCAGATGCCGAACTGCACGTGACGCGTTGGCTAAAGTGATCGTGAAGTCTCGATTCTCACGCTGGAGGACACCAAACCCATGAGGTAGTAGAGAGCTGCAGACGGTTGTGTGGTGCTGAGAATTTCAGGCTGTTGCCACGTACGCTCTCTGTTGGCGACGACCCGTGCCGAGACGACTAGATCAGTCGAGGGAGAGCGAAAATGTTCGCGGATTTTCGTTTTAGGACGAACTGGAAAAAAGGTTCTATAAAAATAGTTCCCGACACCACCAAAGGTTATGTGGGCGCCCCTGAACTGGGACACTGCCACTAACAATCAACAGCCGGTCCTAGATGTACACACGTTGGCTGGCCCACAAACCCACAGGCCTCAGGAAATGCCGATTTTCGCTGAGGTTGGTCAATTCACATTCCAGCAAACCCTACTGTACATCGCCACCAAGGCGCACCGTTCGGGGGCTAGGGTTTTTGCTCGCATCTGTCCCCATCCTCCAATTTTGGAAAATTGACTGGGGAAAAAAAACCTTTGGCGCGCATCCTGTTCCTTTTTTTCGGCCGCACATGTCACCGGAGCGAACGGACCGCGTCGTTATCGGATATTTTTCACCTGCCCTGTCACGTGTGTTGAAAAGAATAAAAAGAGAGTGGTAGGCAGAGAGGGGACGGGTGCTCCGTCGGGCCAGCAGGATGGAGAGAGGCGAACCCACTCCGCTGGACGGTGGAACCATTCCCCAATTTGCCAACGACAGCAAGCGTCCAACACCCACATCCTCCACCTAACGCCAGCCACCATGGTCATGACCAACGACGAAGCGCTCTCCCTCATCGCCGCGGCCCAGGAGGCCGCGAGCAACGGCCACGAAGTACCTGCCGAGCTGCGCTGCCAGTACCCGAGCAAGCGCTGTGACCACGTGCGCACGACCAAGCGCGGCGGCGGCCTCCACCGCCTCTGCTCGTTCCACCGCCAGCGCGCCAACAAGAACCAGTGGCTCGTCGACCAGCGCCGCCGCCTGCGCCGCGAGCGCGATGGGTCACCTTCGAGCAGCCGCAGCTCGGCGTCCGGCTCACCCAAGTCCGTGCCGTCCTCTCCAATGGCGTCTGACTCCGAGTCGTGTATCATGGACACGCTGGATGTGCTGGACTCTTCGGCGGTGTGCGCGCCGCTCGACAACGACGAGCTCCACATCCTGAAGGCGCTCCTCTTCGACGACGAATACGATTCCCTCTCGGACGGCTTTGTGACCGACGCGTCGATGGACTGGTCGGCTTAAGTCTTCTACCACAAGGAACCGCGCGTGGCATGCTCGAGTAGTGCACTGGGTAACGTGCCTGCGGTCGGTGTACATGTAGGAGACTAGTATTTATGTGTGGCACATGGTGCTGCGCTGCGGCAGCCAGTTTTTTCGTCGATAATGAAGTAACAGTTCATCCTCCGCCCTCCTTATTAGCGTGTTTTCTCTATCCTAAGTACAGTGCACACGAGGTTGGCCAAGCGACCGCGTTCGCGCCGACCAATGCCACAAAATCAACTCGTACGATGTGGAGCCGGCAATGCGCATCGATACCGCAGGCCCCGCAACACATGCCGCCTTGGTCTACGGAAGGCCATGTTGGTTCCACAACCTGTCAGAGTCGATATGCGAAGCCATAGAAGAACACAGAGCAAAAGTTTTCAGCAGGTCTGTCGCATCGAGTGCACCACATAACGAAACTAATTCGAAAGGGTATTAAATGATTGTGGTAGTCCGTGTCGCACGCCAGCCCCAGCAAACCAACGATGACGAGAGTTAGTCGTCACCACTCGCCAGTCCGAGTCTTCCCATCTTCCGCTGCATGTAGAACGTCAATGCCGATAGTGGAGTCAAGTATATTCTGCTGGGGAAGGTAACGAAAGAACGGGAAGATAAAACGCGAGGGAAACGCTGCTGCTTGCACACGGTCCCGTTGGTTCCTTCGGGAACCGTTCTCCTTATTCTATTTGTGTTCTCGCCACGCACGTACGTGTGTACAGTGTACAGTTCAGAACATCCCTCCAGGGCTTCGGTTTGAATCTAAGTGTCGTTTGCGTGGTGTGTGCTCAGCAGACAATGCCGGTGGAAGACCCCGTTCGTATTTTAGAGGGTGTGAGTCTGGAGCAGCGGATCGTTCTGCCCCCTGCTGTTTTGCAGGGTCCTGGGGGGGTTACTATGACCGCTTGCTGACGGAACAGGAACTCTCGATGATCAGCAGCTGGCATGTGTACACCACAACTCGGCTCTTTCGTCACCAAGGCAGCGCGGTACAGTATGAAAACCTGGAGCATGTGTGATCTTCATCCACTGCGCTTCGGATGCTGCATTGTTTGTGGAGCGCACTCCCCATAGCAATCTACCTGCCTGACCAATATGCCAGCTACACACCCGTGCGGCTATGCCAGAACCAATGTTGTTTGCTGCAGATGGGTGTTCGGCGTTTAGACTCATCGCCCATGAATGTTCGGCAGCGTTCTTTAGGCTGCTCTTCTCTTGTTCAAGGGAACGCCACGAGTTGCACATCGTCCTGTCGCTTGGACAGCGTCCCAAAAACACGCATCGCGTGGTTGCGCGGTGGGACATCTATGGAAGACGCCATCCGATTGGCTAGTTGCCTTCAGCCATCCCCGGGTCGAGAAAGGGGAATGCCCCTCTTGGTGCGTGTGGCCCACAAAACTGCGAGCAGTTACTTCACGCCACTCCGATGTGACCAGAGCGACCTCTGATTTTTGACCGGAACTCTCCGGGTGGGAGAGGGAGGAGAGCCCCGTTCCCGTTGGACTCGTGGATAGCCACAGTGGGAGCCGAAGTGCACCGGCGCCGAGAGAAGCTTTTTTGGAGGCAGCGGCTCATGGCAGGGCGAATATCATTGCAGAGGAGAGAGCACCGCCACGCTTGACCTACTGTCGACAGAAGAGGAGGAGCGGAGGAGGAGGAGGAGGAGGAGACGGCCAGCTTCCCGTGGAAGAGCCAGCGACCGAAGCCTCTTCTGCCACGCAGCTGCGGTTTGCCAAAGGGAGTGAAATGTCTTTGGCACAAGCATCATGGGGATTCCATTTGTGGGATGAGACCAGGTGGTGTGGGTCACATCCTGATTGGCCTGTCATATCGTATGAGCCGGTCTCCAAACCATGCCATCTTGAATTGAAATATTTTGTTTTACTACCTTTATAAATAGATATTCAACTCAGCCGACCTCTTGAAGGCAAATCATGGCAACCAGACCGAAGTGGCGTGGGTCGTGGTGACACACACGACGCGCGGGTTACTGTACCATGCAAACCACGTTCACATGCATATCCGTTGCCCTGTGGTGTGGGCATCGATCCCCGGCAAAGCTGCCGCCCGCGCATGGTGGAGCGTCAACTGCCTCCACTTGGACTAGTCCACGCGTTCGCCACTCGCTCAGCTCATATACATGGAGACTCGGATCGCTCGCGAGATGCAAAGGCCACGGCTCGTCTCCCAATACGACGCATATGACGGTGCGCGATGCGACGCACGCGCGTGATCGTGCCCTTGGGCAGCTTTCCTCGTCCCGGACGCTCCGTCGGGTCGCATGATTGACAAAACGCACTCACACAACCTTTTTCTCTTACACTGCACAGTGCAAAGCTCAGGCGCAACACAGACCCCAGGTCGGCCACTCTGGTTGTGATTCCCGGAAAGTAGGACTACTCAAACCTGCTCGAGTACGTAGGCCAACAGAATGCCGTGGGCGTTCGCAAGAGGCCAACTCCACTCCACACATCTTTACTTTGGTTGGGACAAAGGAGGCTGCCCATCCCTGTCGCAAAGGGACCTCCTTTGCGACGTAGGATTTTAATCCTACCGTAGATATGGGCCTGAAGCGAATCACGCTTCATTGTCAAGAAATAACGAACCATGTCTCGGGGTCCGCCAACCAGACCGCGAGGCTTGAGATGTTTGAATGCTCGAGGACTTGTCTGAGACACTGTCCCTGCTCAACGAGCTAGCATTCGAAGCTGTGAACCGCAGAAATCGCCTCACTCAAGCCGGCGCAGGGAGGAGCGGGGGGGGGGGGGGGGGGGGGG
>JAADVT010000775.1:0-15538 GCA_023335895.1 Pythium rishiriense
ATCTCTTGGACGGAAGCTAGCATTCTGTTAGTTTGGAGCTCTACACACCGAGTCCGGTGAGACCTGCCGCGGCCGCAGCGCCCCGATCTGAGAGCACGACGCCCAGAATCAGCGTTTGTTGGTTTCCCAGGAGCACCAGCCGTGGTCGCTCACGGGGAGACTGGCCGATGGGGCGTGGCGCGTTCCCTGTTTCAATGGGGTCATCCTGCTCCAGCGCAGTCACGAGGTAGCGCAGCAAACGGTCGCGCTGCTGCTTGCGGCGCTGTGCATTCGAAGCAGGTGGTTTATCGTCCAACCCGATCTGTCTGGGAGTTCGAGACTTGTTTCCTCGGCGAGTAGCAGAGCCCACGCTCGGATTATTAGTAAAACGCCGCAGCGCAGTCTCGGACGGTTGGACTACAATTTGCATTGTCGTGGCAGTCGAACAAAAAGACTGGTCCTGCTTGATAGTCATCGTTGGATATGGTAGTTCGCTTGAACGCTTGAGAGAAAAATGTGAAATGGTGTTGTGAGAGGTGGTCGTGTGGAGAACGCTTTGGCGTGGGTTGCGCCAGCGAAATCTGAATACTTGTCCCCGTTGTGGAGCGAGAACGAACCCATTGGAAGGTTGGCTGGGTAACTCCGTTCTGCAGGGTGGACCTCCAGTCACTCGACCAACAATTGGCTTCGAGACGTGATCAACGGTCGCTGGACGAAGTGAGAACAATTTCTCAGATTTGAAAAATGAGAAATCCTGGGTCTGACCAAGAACTGATAAACGAGGTTTTTGATTTGAGGAGTCGCTTTTCGTCGAGCCGAAACGGTCCCACGAAGATTTTCTTTCGCGTGGGTGGGAACCTACAATATGAAATGCGCAAGATGGAGGAGACTATGGTGTATGTATCATCTTGTCCACTGTGTCCAATATGAGAACTTTTTCGCACCCATGTATGCCCTCCACAACCCACCGACTCAGTCCAAAGCAGCTTGATTGGGCTGACACCTAGAATTCGAGCATTTCGTGGTGGTCGCTGCCAGTGGAGATGCAAGCACAGTGGTGGGGTTCATCTCCACCACTCACGGTGATTTGCCAACACAACACCACATACAAAAACAACCAGCACCCATAAAAGCACGAAGGTGGGCATGTTCTATTGGTGACGCAGTAGGAAGCCCCGTACTCTCCACGATCTACGTGAGGCACCACCAGCATGAACCTCACGGTTTTGTCAATGGAAGGCGTTCCACTTGGTGGAGCATCAATTCGACCGGCAACAACGAGCTATCGTGGGTGAGCACGACATCGAAGCGGCGAAGGTAGTGGTCCAGGCGCTCGTTCACGTTGTCGTTCAAGAACCCGACGCGCAAGATCTGGTCGTCGTGGACGTCGAGTCCGTTGGACATATCGGCGTCGCCAATGGAGTCTCCAAGAAGCAGGATGTTTTCACGCTTCTCGAGCTGGCACTGCTTCCAGAAGGGCGTGTCAGTGATGACGCTGGCATTCTTGTTGAGCGAGTGGATGAGCTGGTGGTAATCATCCGGAAGAGAAATAGATCACACCACTTTTCTTGCGACAGAGCCAAACCAGTAGATGTTCGTACCTTTCCGTCAAACCCCACGACGCACCCGTCGTCGTCAAAGCGCATCATGTTGGACACGACGTGGACATTCGACGGCACGCTACCACGCAGTGTAGCCGCAAACTCTTTGTCCAGCACGGCGTGGATCACATCGTAAACCCCCGCCGAGAAAATCAGCGTCGGCACGTCCTGCTGGGCGAGCACTTCAAAAATCTCAAAAAAGCCGTGGCGGAAGCGCACGTCGCTGGCCGCGACGGCGTCGACAATGAGCTTTTTCGTGAGCTTGTACTCGATGAATGTGTTGTGCTCTTTGGTCCACCACTCGATCAAAAATGGGAGCTTCTCCTCGTTCGAGAGCTTGACCGATTGCTCGATCGGGTAGTACGTTTGGAACAACTGTTTGCCGATCTCCATGACCTTGGGGTCCAGTGCCTCGCTACGCATGAGAATACCATGCGAGCTCGGTGCGCGCTCGCCTGAGAACACACAACGACACCGCTGAGCTTCGACCACGAAATCACGAGTGGTGAGTACGTCGCCCCGTACCAGTCGGCGTGAAGGCCGTCGTGAGCGTGAAGTCAAAGTCCGCGATCACCACGAGCTTGTCGATCCCGTCCGTCGAGAACTTTTTCCATTTCGCCGCGAATGCATCTACCCACTCGGACCGTCAGTTTTTTTTTTTGTTCGTTCTCGAACCCAGCGCCCGTCACGACTCGTACCAGGATCGCGCACAAACATCTTGGGCCGCGGGCGTCCGAGCGCATCGCGGCGGTCGTTTTCGTCCTCGATGTCCTCGGCGTCGGCGGCCGCGTCCAGTCGCGCGCCACTCGCTGCCGTCCGCCCGCTCAGCGCGAGCCCCGCGGCCGCCATCACAGCCGCGCCACGGTGGCGACGGAAGAGCCCGCGCAACGCGCGACGCGTCGCCATTGGCCTGTTGGGTGATATGATCGAGGGTCTCCGATATCCACACACACCTTATCGGATACCAAGAGTGACGGTCTGCGGTAAGCATTCACCGGCCACCACGAGTGTAGGTCGTCCAGCTGGCGAGAGCTCACATGGAGCCGAGGTGGCGACGAATTCTGGGGCGTTTTTAATCGGCGGTCTCATTTCGCTCTCTCCCCCACCCACCCACCTCCACACGCAGGCCAGTTCCGATGCTCCTCGCTCGCTTACGCGCCAGTGCTCTCCCCGTGGGACTCGCAATCTCGGCTGCCACGACGGCCGCCGCTGGCAGCCGCGTGGCGCGCGCCGACGCCGGGCAAGCGGCCCCGTCGGTCGCCGGGAAGCGCGCGATCCACGGGAAGCCGGCCATGATCGTCCGCGACCCTGGTAAGTTCCTTGTCCTTCTCCTTGTATCACCGAAGACGCGATGGCACGACGGGATCTGACATGATGGTCGGACCCATAGACGCGTTTGCGCGCAAGTGGAAAAAGTTTTGCACCGACGGGCTCGACAAGCTGATCGTGATCGCGGACTTTGACCAGACGCTGACGCCGCAGTTCAAACCCTCGGGCGAACACGCGAGCAGCAGCCACTCCGTGCTCATGTCCAGCAAGTTTGTGGACCCCGTGGTGGCACACGGCGAGAAGGAGCTGTTCAAAAAGTACTTCCCGATCGAGATGTCGCCGACCATGACCCAGGACGAGAAGCTACCGTACATGATCGAATGGTAATACGTCTTCCGTACGTATCACGCGCTAGAATCATCCTTGTCGCTGACTAGAAACCCGTTGGATGGTTAGGTGGGAGAGTGCCCACGGACTGCTGGTCAAGTACAAACTGCGCAAGCAACAAATCCGCGACGCCGTCACCCACGGAGACCTGACCTTCCGACCAGGATTCCTCGACATCTTCCGCGTACTCGCGCAAGAACAAGTACCGACGCTCATCTTCTCGGCCGGACTCTACGACGTCATCCACGAAGTGCTCCACCAAGAGTTCCAACGCGCGGGGTTCCCAACTACCCCCAAGAACGTCCATGTTGTCTCCAACATGATGAAGTTTGACAAGAACGGCGTCATCTCGGGATTCCAGGGCAGTGTACGTAGCGGTTTGGGTCTGGCGATGGCGGGGATCTCCCACCTGTGACACTGGGTGGCATGGCATTGACTGGGTTTCTTTGTGTGTGGTTTTGCACAGCTCATCCACTGCTTCAACAAGAACGCCAGTGTGCTGCTCGACACGCCGTTCTACCGCCAGTGCCAGATGCAGCAGCGCCGCAACATCTTGTTACTCGGCGACTCGCGCGGCGACGTCAACATGTCCAAGGGCCTCGACGTCACGGAGGACGAGATCATCCGCGTGGGGTTCCTCAACGTCCACGTGGAGGAGTCGTTGGAAGACTACCTCAAGCTGTACGACGTGGTGCTCACGAACAACTCGAGTTTGTTGCCTGTGGAATTGCTCATTCACCAGATCCAGTAGGCACACACACACGGCTCGGTATTCTTAGCGGCGAACGAGTGTTCGTCGAGGTGGCGGCAGTGGTCTTGTTGCCTCCCACTGTGGGTGTTCATACACATGCCGTTCTGGAGCTCACGTGCCGGGGCATAAATAGCTCGAACGGTCCCCTAGTAGTGATCTTGTCACGGCCTCTATGTTTCAAATGGCAACCATCTTTTCAGCAGCGTCAATAGCTTTGGTACCGACTCGCAAGTGGAGGGCGTACTGGCTTTGGTGTTCAGAAGTTGCAGGCGATCGCGAGACAAGTGACCGACACGTCGTAGCGTGACCACCAATCCGCCCCACTCAATTTTCTCTGTAAACGGGATGACCGCGAGCGGGGTCCGCGCAGCGACGATGAGCTCTGCCGCGATCTCTTCGCCCGAGACGTCGAATTCGTCGTCGGCATCCTCTTCGCCCAAAAAGCCTGCGCACCACACGACGACGACGGTGCCCTCGCTACCCGAGAACCAGGCGCCGTCTACGGCTCCTCGGCCTGCCGTATCCTCTCAGTGCTCACGCTCGGTGGCATCGTCCAGTGGCTCGGGTGAGAATGCCGGCGATATCATCGGCGACTACGCGCTAGGTGAGACCATCGGCAAGGGAACATTCGGCAAGGTCAAGCTCGGACTCCACCTCATCACGGGTGAGAAAGTCGCCGTCAAGATCCTCGAAAAGAAGCGCATCGTGGAGGTGGCCGACGTCGAGCGAGTCGCGCGCGAGATCAAGATCCTCAAGCGCAACCGCCACGTCAACGTGATCCAGCTCTTTGAAGTCATCGACTCGCCCGAACGCATTTTTCTCATCATGGAGTTTGTCGACGGCGGCGAGATGTTCGAGTACATTGTCGCGCACCACCGCATACGTGAGCCCGAGGCCGTCGTGCTCTTCCAGCAGATCGTCGACGGGCTCGAGTACCTCCACGCCAACGAGGTCACGCACCGCGACCTCAAGCCCGAGAACCTCTTGCTCCAGTCGTGTGCGTCCATGCCCACGGGCATGCTCGTCAAGATCGTCGACTTTGGACTCAGCAATACACACGACGGCGGACGTCTACTCCGCACAGCGTGTGGCTCACCGTGTTATGCCGCGCCCGAAATGATCCAGGGCAAGCTCTACAAAGGCCCCCTGGCCGACATTTGGAGCCTCGGCGTCGTGCTCTTCGCGATGGTGTGCGGGTACCTGCCCTTCGAGGACAGCAACACGAATCTACTCTACAAGAAGATCCTCAGCGCCGACTACAAGCTGCCGCCGTTTCTTTCCCACGTACGCACGCCACGGTCTCAGCTATCACAGGAAAGGAGGTTGTCTGATCGTTTGTTGGCTGGTAGGCTGTGCAAGACCTCATTCGGCGCATTTTTGAGACCAACCCGGAAAAGCGGGTCACGACCGAGATGATCCGCCAGCACCCGTGGTTCACGAGCGCGCGTGCGGCCGTGCCGCGGTCAGTGGGTACAGCCACGAGCTACGAGGACCCGCGCGTTCGTAGCCACATTCTGAACCAGCTCGCGACGGTCGGGTTGGACCCGGAGGACGTCGAACACGCACTCGCTCACAAGGTCCACAATGGCCTCACCGCAGCGTTTTTCCTGCTCTACAAGTACGTCCCACTTCCCAATTAGCGACCTCGATGGTGGTGCTGAGACCTCATGTTCCCATGTGTCGGAGTAGCAAACTCCTGCGTCTCATGAAAGACCAGGCAGGCGCTCAGCAACAACCTCCACAGCCTGTCCAGCACACACGGTCCGTGTCCTCTCAGCATGCAGGACACGCTCCGTCAGGAGCTTCGGCCAAATCGGACGGTACGCCACGGCGCCCAGAGAGTACCCTGCCGACGAGCGACGACGTGCGTTCCACGGGCGTGCGTGCCAAGGAAGTGGTGCCCGTGAAGGCGCCAAGCACCACGGCCGTGGCCACCTCGTCCAGCCCCACAGCAGCACAGCAACGCCGACGATCCAGCGATATGGCCGGCGTCGCGGCGGCATCACAGCCCGTCGCACGCACGGCCTCGCAGCAGATGACAGCGACCACTACTCAGCCTTCCCCACGCCATCATGCCGTCCCAGCTACAGTCCACCAGGCCCCGCCACTGACCGCGAGGCGACCGAGCTCAGTGCGAAGCGGACGAAACCTCGTGCTGCTCACGAACGGTGCGCAGACGCCAGTGGTGTTGGCGTCTGCGCCACAACGCCCCCAGATCCCGCCATCAACGATGGCGCGGCCGCCGTCCCAAGGTACCAACAGCCACGCCACCCATGGCACGCGCGTGTCAGTGAGCAACGGCATGGTCGCACTCACGCCACTCTTCGGTCAAAGCCGACCGGACGTGCCCGTGGGGAGTCGACGACAAACCATCATCGACGCCAGAACGTCCGCGTCGTACGTGGCGCCAGCGGCGCTGACGACGTCCTCTGGCGCTCACGCCCACCACGCAAGGCGGCGAGGAACAGAGACCCACACGGTGCCATCGTCCGACACAACCACTCTCGTTCCGTTGACGACACCCCATGCGCCACTCGTGCCGAGGCTCTCAGCGAGAAAGGAAGACGACACGCGCACGTCGTCGGTTGTGGTGAGCTCACACCAGCGGATACCTGCTTCGCGCCCACACGCGCCGCCTGTTGGAGCGACCGCGACCCATCTCACGCAGGTGCTCTAGTCAGCCGAACTCCCCCCAATCACTACTATAAACCACCTCGCATGATTGTTACGTCTCTAATCCCGAGCTACAGCGTGATCTCCTCGATTTCGCCATCGGCGTTCTTGGACACGGCGACGCCCCCACTTCCTTTTCCCGAACTCTTTTGCCGCTGCAGTGCCATCGACAGCGCCGTGGTTCCTGTCTGAGGCCGTCCGGCGGCGACGCCCGCGGCCGTCGTCGTGGGCCGCTTGGGCGTCGCGGGCACGTCCTCCATGGCTGCGGCTACGAGCTGCTGGCACAGCTTTTCGATCGATCCGAGCACGTTCTCCATGTCGTCCATGCGCCGCGCCTTGTCGCGATTACTTTCGACCAGTGTGGTCAGCCGGGAGACGAGCTCGTTTTGCTGTGTCTCGATGTCTTCGCGCTGGACGAGCTGTTCCTGCGCGCGCTTGGCATCGCGCGCGAGTTCTTGGAGCTGCATCTGCTTTTCAAGCTGCCGCTTGACCTGGATCGTGAGCTTTCGCGATGCGACGCCCGATGTGCGCTGGCCAGGGCTGATCGCGTTCAAATCGCCACCCGCCCCACCCCCACCGGCCATCACACCCAGCATCCCTGAGACCATCGGATCAACCTTGAAAATACGCTTGCCCGTGCGCATCTCGTAAAGCGTCCGCTTGAGATCGGCGAGCAACAAACGAATCGCGGGGGAAATGCCCTTGGAGAACGGATACTTCCGCAGCTGTTCGAGTTCTCTCCGTTCGAGGCGCTTCAAATGGGACTCAATGTCGGCGTTTGCATCCGCGGACGCACCTTCCGACCGCAGTAACGCGGCTTCCTCTGCCTCGTCTTCTTCTTCTTGCTCGCTCAACGTTTGCACATACGCGTCGTTCACAATCGCAAGGAATACATTCAGCAGGATGAGCAGCAGTAGCAAGTAGAACGCCACATAATAGATTGGGCCCAGCGCGCGGTGGGCATCAACAAGGGTGGCGTACTCGAGATCCCCTGCCACAGCTTGGAGTAATGTCACGATGGCGACCCCGAGGGAGCGGAACCGAGCGAGTTGGAGTCCGAACAGCAAAAAACCGATCTGCGCGAACGCACAGATACACGTGATAAAGTATACGAGAAACCAAAAGAGGTCGGTGCTCGCTCGCCGGAGCGTGCGCAACAAGAGACTCATCCGCTTGCTCATTTGCGTGTACTTGAGAAACTGCATCCACACGAACGCCGCATTCACGCTCCCGAGTATCGCGTCGATCTCGCGAACCCGTGCGAGCGACTGAAAAGTCGGAATTTCCGATGGCGTGGCCGTCGAGAGTGCTTTGGCGGTCGAGCCGCTCAGTGTGCCGTAGCTCAAGTCGATTACATACAGTCGGAATGCGATGACCACCAGGAACATTACGAGGTGGAGAAACTCAATCGTATGCCACAGCGTATCATACGCGAAGTATGTGCGAACGCCCATCGAATACCACTTTTGCAGCAAGTTTTTCCAGCGCCACGCGATGAAAGCGACAAGAATCAGCTCTAAGACGATGCGTGCAGTGTCGTAAGGTGTCGAATACTGAAAGACATCAATCACGACGTCAGAAAATGATACAAACACGCCACCGCCCGCGGGGAACTCCACGATGAATTGCACGATGTTGAAGAGCTGCAAATACGCATTGAAGACAATAAAGTCGATCACGAGTGCGCGCGTCGCGAGGTCCAAAAACCGATCTTGTTTCATCTTCGCCACTAGCTGTGTCGCGAGCGTGGCGTTCAATGGCAGGTCCACAACATAGCCCGAGGCAGGATAGGCATTCGTGTAAGCTGTGACTTTCGATGCACCCGTCTCTGCTGCCGTACTCCAGTTGTAGGAATAGACTGCGGTCGGCAGCTCAGCGTTTGCGCCATTCGGATTTGGATCCGGACAGAGGTTCGAGAATCCCACGGGCTGCTCGTAGATGCACTTGCATTGCACGCTGCAAGCGGTAAAACACTCGCTAGTGTACCGGTATCTCTCGACGCCGTAATGGTCACCACAGCTACGCTGACAGTCACTATTACAGGTCAGCAAGTCGGCGTACGTCTTGGTACTATGCTTGTCGGCAAAAAATGACTTGGCAAACTTGAAACTCATGGCCGCCGTGATGTCGCCACTGTTCAATATAGGCCCGTAGCCTGCTTTCTGCTCCACTGACGAGGAAAAGCGGCCGTAGCAGTAGGGTACAAGTGACGAATACTCTGGGATGCGAGCAAGCGGTGGGCACGAATCGGGCTTGACCCGCAGAGAGCGGAATCGCACACCCCCAAGCACCCGATTGTACGATAGCATCATCGTCCCAGCTTTCGCTTGTGCATCTTCATCCACAGTGCTGATAAGACTCGTGCCATACACGGCGTCAATGAAGGGACCCTGCAGGAATGCCCAGACATCTGCCTGGTCGTGGATACCGACAAAACGCTTTTGGACCGACGACGCCCCCTGCTGAATCGAAATTTCAAAATCACAATCGATCAATGCAGCCCGAACGCGATTTGAAAAGTAAAAGCCTTGCTCGTCTTGGTCCACGACGGATGTAGCGAGAATGAACAAGAGCAAGAACACGGTGAACGCAAACGCCTCAGAGAGAGACCCGAACGCCACGGGCGACCGCGTGATGCGCTTGAACGACTCGTCTCGAAGGAACGGCTTGGGTTTGTGGGTCTTGGCTGTGTTGCGTGTGCCCAGCGTCCGGTTGAATGTCGTCGCGCCCGATGCATCCACAACACCCACTTCCTCTGTGTCGCTCTTCTGAGCTACTTTCGCTGGCGGCTCGGCCATCTCGACGTCGCGGACGTTGTCCATGGCACCTTTGCAATCGGCCGAGATCGTCGCGTCGACTGCGGCCTCGATCTGTGCGTCGTCGCCATCACCGTTCATCGTATCTTCGTGATGGCCCTTGGCACTCGGGATGTGCTTGGTGTCATGGGAGGAGGCCTACGAATAAAACAGTAGTGGCCGCGAAAGGACGCGACGCTTTGGTCCAAAACAGACACGTGCGCACACATTAGCGGTTAACCGGTTCCTATCTCATCCTCCTTGTTGTCACTGCCGCCGTGTGTCTTTGCTTGTGGGGCCCTGGGCCGTCAGGTCTGCTGGCGTGATTCCGCTTGACACGCTAAACGACTGGGCGCGCAGGAGACTCGGGCTCGGCGCGCTAAGCAGCGAGAGCCCCGCGCCTTCCAGCCCACCGCCCGTGCCGGCGCCAGTGAGGTACGGCGAGCTGCCGGGACCCACCGCCGAGCCCAGCGAGTCGACGCGCCGCTTCTTGGGCAGGGGTGGCGGCCCCACCTTGGCGCGCGCCTCGGCGAACAAGAGATCCTTGAGCAGCTGGAACTTAGCGTGCTTGTCGGCCGAGAGCGTCGCCAATTTCTCCTCCAGCTCCTGAAAACACACACACATACATACACACACATGTTAGCCTGGAGCTCAAGCCTGGACCGACTGTCCTCCCAAAACTCGACGCACCTGGAGCTGCTGCTTGGTCTTGTCCAGCGCGTCCTGCTGGCGCTGCCGTTCCGTCGCGACCGCGGTCTTGCCGTCATTCTCTTTCTTTCCCGGCTCGTCCACCGCGGCCTCGCGCCCATTCTCCAGCGCGCCATTCCCCACCGGCGGGTCGCTTGCCTTTGCGGGGGGCGTCTCCAACGCGCCGTTTTCCGTCTGCGTCGTCTCCTCGCTGCTCGCCGCGGGCGCCACGAGCCGCGCGTGGCGTAAACGCAGCACCTTTTTCCAGTTCTTCTCCTTACAGCGCCGCTGGATTGCTCTACGAGTCCCGGTTATTAATTCCACACGACGTGTCGGTCGGTCCAGCGGACCGATGGGACGCACCTCCGGATCGCCAGCTGCTTGGCCGCGCTCGCCGGACGCGGCGCCGCGATGCGGAACCGATGCGGCACGATGCTGTTGATGTCCGTGGCGCCGCCCAGCGCGCCGCTCGGGTTCCGCGCGTACGCACGGCCGCTCATCCTCCCCCCGTGGACCGTAGTGTTGGTTGTCTCCTTGGTGTTGGAAAATGGGGGAAACAGTAACCCTATGTGGTGTCCAGTTTACATGGTAACCATGGTAGTGTACCCCCGCCAAGTGGTTTGCCGGTCGCACGAAGGTAGTCGGTTCCCCTGTATCTTCCCTCACTTATTGTGGTGTCTCCGGAGGGAAACAAGAAGAAGGATCTACAGGAATCCAATGAGCGTGGCTGTATTAGAGAAGGACGCCGCGGCGCTGCGCGAGGCCGTGGACGCCGGCCGCGTGCAGGATGCCAAGCCGCTGCTCGCCAAGCTCAAGGTACGGCCTGTCGAGAGGGAATGGGACGTAAACGTCTCCCCACTGTCTCGGGTACAAGGCTCACACGTTTTGATTTTTTTTTTTTGATAGATCGCGCTGACGACGCTGCCGTCGCTGCCGCCCAGCGCGGTCGTGTCGGCCACGGCTGCACAGGAAAAGGCCGTCGCGCGTCACGTGCTCGAGAGCGCGACGATCCTGAGCGTGCTCGGCGAGGACATCCCGGCGTTTGAGCGCAACGTGCTCCAGCTCAAGGTCTACTACAGCGCGGCCGTGAGCGCCGAGCTGCCGCCGTCGCCGCTCCACTTTCCGATCCTCGGCACGCGGCTGCTGCAGCTCTTGGTCGAGAACCGCATGGCCGAGTTCCATAACGAGGTACAGCATCGTGTTGTTGGGTTCGATGCATCGTGGTGGGATCGAATATTTATGGTTTTTGTTTTTGGAAATCGAAATGAATAGCTGGAGTTGATCCCGGAGAAGAGCCGCGACGACCCCAACATTGCGTTTGGCATCAAACTCGAGCAGTACCTGATGGAGGGAAGCTACAACAAGGTGCTCGAGGCCCGCACGAACGTGCCGAACCCGTTTTTCAAGTTTTTCCTCTCGCAGCTACTGCAAACCGTGCGCGAGAACATTGCCGACTGCGCCGAGATCGCGTACCAGTGCCTCGAGATCTCGGACGCACAGAAGATGCTGATCTTTGACTCGGTCGCGGAGCTCAACGGCTACATCCAGGAGCGCAAGCCCGAGTGGGTCGTGCGCGACAACAAGATCTGGTTCAAGGCCCCCGAGAAGAGCCTCGGCGCGTCCGACATCCCGTCGCTCAAGCTCGCCGGCGAGATGCTCTCGTACGCGACTGAACTCGACCGTATCGTGTAATCTCAACACACTTGGGCGCACGACAGAGGGTGAAGTGAGAGAAGAACGGCCATACGATTGGCGTGGTGTTGAATAGTACGACGACACTCTTTTAGTATTACTTGTCCGCTCGATCACTGGCAATATGTTCCTACTTACAAGCGCCTATGACTTCGTCTTCTTCCGCGGCGACGGCCCCGAGCCGTTTGCCTTGCTGAGGCTCGCACGGCTCGCTTTTTCGAGCCAAATGCGGACCTTTTCCGGCATGGTGGCCTTCACCTCCCAATACGCCTGCGGAAGCCCCTTCCACTGAATTAAATACAGCACCTCGTCCCTGCCGGTCGTGGTGTTCTTGGCCACTTTGCGCTGCAGGAACTTGTCGATTTGGTAATTGCACTGCAGCTTGGCCTTCTCTCGTTCATTAAAAAAGTTGATGATCCGTTTGGGGATGTTGGCCTCCGGCTCCCATGTAAGCTCATCATAGCCTTCCCACTTGACGAGGAAGAGATCGGGGTCTTTGGTGTATCGTCCGGAGTTGGTCAACAATGTGCGCCCCTTCTTGACCTCCAAGATCGACTCGACAACGAACACATCCTCTTCGTTCAGGTCAAACATGTCCTCTTCGCCCTCGGTCGAGGAATTTTCGTCTTCGCCAGCCGCGACAAACTCCGCCTCACCCTCCCCATCTGGGTCACTGTCTTCTTCACTCTCGATCGCGTTCTTGCGCTTCACTGAAGCAGACGCCGCGGCTTTGCCTTTGCCTGTAGACTTCACCGTCACCGAGCTGGCTGATTTTGAGTGCTTTGGAGGAGCCACTCGCTGTGGCTTTGGCGGCGCTTTCGGCGAAGCCGATTTCGCCGGTCGAGACGGCTTCGGTGGGACAGAGGTGACGGTTGACGTGGTTAGACTGGGAGAGACTGCAGTTTGAGATTCATGATCATCATCGTCGTCATCACTGTCATCAAGGACGATGGCGTTTGTCTCAGACGAGCCGTCCAATGCTAACGGCACCTTAGTTGATTTAGTCGAAGGTGCAGCCGAGCTCGCTTCTTCCTTGATTGCCACATCAGCTGCTGGTTCACCGTAGGATAAATACGTCGGTTGATCCAGTTGCCTGAGTCTTGATACTACAGTCGCCAGCTGCTCCTTACCTGTCACAGCACCCTGGTTAGGTTCACGCGGCGTTGAATTCGGTGAGGCCTTCGTCGATGTAGGCGGCGTTGCGCTCCTCGGGGACACAGCACTCGCTCGGTTCACAGATCGTTCAGGCTGAATTCGCTCCTTTCCGGGGTCTGTCTCGGATTCCGTCACCACGGGAACGGGATCAGAATCGACTTCATAATCAACTTCACCGCCGGAGCTTGACGCATCGTCGCCACTCTCGTATTCTGCCTCGCTGTCCTGTTCGCTGGATCCATCCTCGTACTCTGCCTCGTCCGACTCGACCACAAAGCCTCCCAGCTTGCGCTTCCGACCCGGTGTGACCACCGTTTTCCGTCGTTTTGGTTCTTTCTTGACCCTACCCTTTGCCGTGTTCCCGTTCTTCGTCTTGCTTTTTTTCTCTTTCTTCAGTAGATCGTTCAGCGTCTCCGAGCTGAGATCAAGCGGCCGTTTTGCTTTACCGTTGCCCCCGTTCGTAGGCAGCACCACGCCATTTTTCTGCAGCTTGTTGATCAGTGCCGAAACGTCTGCGACCATGGGTTGGTTCTTGGCGTCGTCGCTCTCGAGCCACTCGACTATCCGGCGATATTTGGTACTTGTGGGATCCAACGCTTCCAGCAGCGGCAGCCGGCGCAAGCGCGACAGCATATCCGGTCTCGGCGACCCCGCCGACGTGTGCTTGAGCGACGGCAACGCATCTGCAGCCATGGGGTTGTTCCCGTTGGAGGAGACCGCGCCGTTCTTCCTCGACGGCGCCTTGGCGTGGGTCATCACGGGCGACAGATTCGAGCCCGACAGATCGAGCATCTTGACCACCGGTGCGCTGTCCGTCTTGACCTTGTCCCTCGGCGGTTCCTCCCGCTTGACCTTGGCCACGGGCTTGGCCGAAAGCGACTCGTCGTCGCGCTGGTCGGACGCTTTCCACTTGGCCTTGAGCTTCGTGCGCTTGGACGCGACGTGCTGCTGGCGCTCGGCCGCGATCGACCGCACGCCAAGCCACGCGTCATACGGTGATGTCGTCCGCGGTGCCGCCAGCGCCGCCGGCAGACTCTCGTCGCCGCTCAGCAGCAGCGCGAGCGCGTGATCCAGGCCGTCGTGGAGCTTTCCGTACGCCGTGTTCGCGCCGCCTCCGCCGCGGGGCGACGACGCGTGGACGGCCATCGAGGTGGCGGGACAGGGAAAAAAAAAGAAACGGGTGGGGGGATTTCACTCGCTCCACAGATCGGATTTCAGTGGGTTTTACACAGTTCGCTTGGTCTCGACGCGCGCGTTCGTGTGGTGGGCGGTGTTTCGGTCCGTGGTGGGCGTGGAGAAAGCGGTGGAGGGCGACTCGGAACCGGAGGCTAGTAGTGGACGCCACGACACATCATGTGCGGGGGGGGAACTTGAGCCCCGTGAAGGAGGAGACCGACAGAAAAACTTTGCACCAGGTGGAGAATGTACTGGGAAGACTGTGTAAAGTACGAAATGGACCTATCGCCTGCTAAGTACGATGGTGTAGACCACATAACATTGTTTGGTTTCTACCCGTAAATTACGAAATTAGACGCGACTGAGATTTCGAAAGTGAGTTCCGTCGTCTTCTCTTGGTCGTCGTCTTTGATGAGAAATTCTTGACGACGGAGAAAACGAGCTAGTCATTTGAGGCGCGGACCCCCTTTCTCGGATCCATGGAGTGCGGGATTCATGGACCGGAAACCACTTGCCCCAGTCTCCGAGGCTGAGAATCCAAAAAATGGCCACGGTGACTATCGCCAGGGAGTGGTCAGTGGCATCTGCTATACGGCTGATGACATCTTGACATGGTCTGCGACGAGAAACTTGACGCTTGGTCCTCGATGGTCAGATCGAATACGAAAGAAAACGATCGCATGATTCGGTGAGAGAGACTGCTGCCCTCGACTCGACGTACGAGCAATTGAAACTCGACTCTACATCATCGTGGAGCATCACATCGATACTCATTTCGCGTTGGACACAATGGATGGCAGAGACCGGATAACTACCACAATAAAATCCGTTGGCTGTGCTAAGAGTTCACGAGGACCGGTGATTTCTCTTGCCTTGGCCGTTGTGGCGCCTCAGCATCACCTGCACGTCCTCACCTGGAAGTCGCACACCAACAACTTCAGCAGTGGAACTTGAGACAACCACATGCGCCTCGTCGTTTCAGGGGTTGGAATCTCCCAGACGATCCGAAAGAACTTGGCAGAGAGTACCCATCTACCGTGGATGCTCTCACCATCCCACACCGCGTTCATGACCGTGGTTTCTCACCTTCTCACCATTCATCTTTACGGTACACTCGTCTTGACCCAGATCACATCCCTCCAACTACGCCCTACCGTCAGTAGTCAGCCGAGCAAGACAGGACGAATGCTCTACCCTTTAGGGTTCCTTCCCGACCCATAACTCGATTCGCACAGTACCAAGTCGACTCCATCAAGATGAAGGTACTCAACGAGTCACTGCTCATCGACGAAGCCGCAGCCCACGAGTTCTCCGAAACCAAATTCAACTATGCCGCGACGTTCAAGTTCATGAACCAGCGTCGCATGGAACGC
>JAADVT010000776.1:0-15523 GCA_023335895.1 Pythium rishiriense
CTGCTAACGAGATATGGCTACAGACGCTGGCGTTCACGGGGCTTTACTACCTGCACTCGGACCTCGGCAACGTGACCATCCGGAACGGACTATATGGCACGGACGTGCTCACGCCCATGAACGTACGTCATGCCGTGGGTTTGAGTGCGACAGAGAGACTCATCGTTGGTGTGTGGTAGGCCACGCAGGGCACAACGAGCGGCGGCGCGCGGGAGCTCCAGGGCGGCGTGAACTGCGACCCGTCGACCACGAGCTGCCTCTCGTACGGGGACCTGTACCTCTTCTCGCGCCTCGGCGACATTGAGGTCGTGCTCGGCTGCGACAGCTACCAGTGCGTCTGAACCCGATCCTGCTGAGATGTTGCTTGGAAGGGGGGCGTCTACGTGCTTTAATTGGCGGAAAGTACAGCAAATGATATCTCATTGGTTGAAAACGACCCAGTCCACGTCGCTTCCGTGACGTGGAGCGTCCGTCTGTCTCTCCCATACGCCACAATTCCTCCCTCCCTTCCTCCCTCAATCCCTTGACGATGCTGCTGCTGCGGTGGCTAGTGGCGGCCGTGGTGGCGATGGCGGGGGTCGTCGCCGGCGACGATCGCGCGTCGCTGGTGGCGCGCCTGGGCCCGCACCACGCGGCGCTCACGCGCGCGCGCGTGTTCCCGACGAGCGCGGCCGACATGGCAAGCGTGCGCGTGCTGTGCTGGGTCAACACGTACCACGCCAACCACGCCAAGCGGCTCCGCGCGATCCAGCGCACGTGGGGCCGGAAGTGCGACAAGATCCTGTTCATGAGCGACGTCGAGGACCTGTCGATCCCGACCGTGCGCATCACGGCGCCGCCGCTCCACGAGACGCTGTGGCAAAAGCACCGCGAGATCGTGCGCATGCTCGTGCGCGAGTACGACCGCGGCGACTTTGACTGGGTCTTCAAGTGCGACGACGACACGTTCGTGATCATGGAGAACCTCAAGAAGCTGCTACTCTCGCCGCTCGTGCGCGACCTCCCACGCGACCAGCCGGCGATCCTGGGCCACCGCATGACGCTCCAGTGGTGGGAGATGCAGCGGCCCTTTGAGCCCTTCGAGGAGCACCACCCGCTCCACGTCGTCGAGCTGCTGCGCGTCAAAGACGCGACGATCGGTCAGGGCGGGCTCTATTACACGCCCGGCGGCGGCGGGTACCTCATGAACTGGGCGTACCTCGAGACGCTCGAGGCGTCGTTCGACGAGCCGTACTGTCTGCCGAACGAGGTCGTGCCGGACGACTGGGCCATCTCGTTCTGTATGCTCCACCACAACGTGACGCCGCTCGACACGCGCGACGAGCACCAGCGCGAACGCTTCCACCAGTACAACACGAGCCAGCTCTACTTTGCGGCCCACGACGACCAGGCCTTTGACCACAACGTCTACGACTCGATCTTTGAAGAGAACAACTGGTTCTCGGACCATTTTGGCATCGGCTGGAAGAACGGCGACGACTGCTGCGCGCCCGACACCGTCAGCTTCCACTACGTCAAGCCGCCGCTCATGGAGCTGTTCTACGAGTTTTACTATGGGTCCCCTCAATAGAATACCCCCCGTACTTTCCATTGTGGACATTCAGGTTTTTCGTGGACATCATGGAGATCACCCCCAAGCGCGCGCGAACCGAGGACGAGCCGCAGCGCTTCGCAGCGGCGCTGCGCGTGCTGCTGTGGTGCCGCAGCGACCTGGTCTCGGGCCACGAGATGCAGGCCACGCTCGCGGCGCTGCTGGCCTCGAGCCGCGCCGTGCGCCACGTGCTCTCGCAGTGGGCGCGCGAGCAGCTCACGCGGGACGTCTCGCGCGGCCACGAAGACGCGCCGATCCGCGTCGAGCCGGGCCCCCACGCGCTCGGCGAGCTGCTGCTGCTGCTGCGGTTCACGTACACGACCCACGTGCGGATCCCCGTGCCGCGCGAGCGCCACGCGCTGCCCCGCGACGACTGCGAGCGCCGACGCCGCGACCACGACGACGTCGCGCGGGTCGTGCGCGGGCGCCGCGTCGCGTTGTACGCGCAGTTCTCGCACGCGACCGGCTGGGGCATCCACGTGGACCAGCCGCGCGCCGCGCCGGGCGAGTACGTCGGCGAGTACACGGGCGAGCTCGTGTCGAGCGCCGAGGCGGCGCGGCGCCACGCGTGCGAGTACGACCGCGCGCGGCTCAACTACGTGCTCGCGCTGCGCGAGCGGACGCGCGAGGGCGGCGCCGCCGTGCGCACCAACGTGGACGCGACGCGCTGCGGCAGCGTCGCGCGGCTGTTCAACCACAGCTGCGCGCCGACGCTGCGCGTCGAGGCCGTCCGCGTCGACTCGTTTGTGCCGCGGCTCGCGTTCTTCACGCGGCGCGAGCTGGCGCGCGGCGAGCAGCTCACGTTCGACTATGGCAGCGTCGTCTCGAGCCGTGAGACGCCCCCCACGGCGGCCGTGCCGTGCCATTGCGGCGCGCCGAGCTGCCGTGGCGCCATGCCATTCGACGCGTCACTCTAGTGCGGGAGGAAAGCGCCCACTATTGCGAGTACTTTAGCCACCAGAAGCCACTGGCCCATATAGTGGCATCCATCCCCATCATGAGCACCACGAGCTACGACGAGCTGTGCGCCGAGGCGACGAGCGCGGCCGAGACGCGGCTGCTGGACCACTTTGTACGTGCCGTGCCTTGGGGGACGACGTGGCTGACAGACAGACAGATGGACTGACGGGAGCGGGTGTATTTTGGATGGGCAGCGACTCCACGGCGGCGAAGTCTGGACCATCGGCGCCGGGTGCGACAAGTGCCGCCAGCGCCTCGAGGACGTGAGCGCGCTCAAGAAGTGCTCGGTGTGCCAGGCCGCGCTCTTCTGCGACGCTGCGTGCCTCAAGGCCGCGTGGCGCGACCACAAGCGCGCCTGCGCGGTCATCGCGGCGCTGCGCAAGCACGACGGCCAGCACCCGGACCAGGCCCGCGAGACGTACGTGGCGACGGCGATAGAGTGTGATGGTGGGTCAACCATCTCACAGAGTGTGTGTTTGTGTGTGTACTTGATAGGCTGCTGCCGCTGCTCCAAGCGCTGGGCTGGTCGGCGCAAGCAAAGAGCTCCGCCGAGCCCAAGGTTGTGGGCGTCGCGGCGTCGCTGCAGATCTCGGAGGCGGCGCTGCCCGGCTGGTTCTGCACGGTCGACTTTGAATCGGTGCGGTGCTGTCGTCTCGAGCCTCGCGCTGCCAACCGTACAGCATGGTCGCTGATGCTGTATTGACTTACAGGAGAACAAGGACCGCCAGAAGCAGTTGGTCGATGTGGCGCTGACGCTGTTTGCGCTGCTCCGCGATGAGGAGAGCTGGACGCGCGACAAGGATAGCTTCCCTCGATCGAGCTACACCCACGTGGAGGTACGGTTGTTTGATCAGCTAGTTGGTCGAGCCATCGACGTGTAATCCCTCTAACGTTGCCGTTGACTGCAGTCGATTCCGCACGCGAACGCGACCCAGGCGGCTTTTGTGGAGCAGCTTGTGGCGCTTGACGGCCACCTGCTGCTGCTGTCGACGTGGCTGCAGCACCCGGAACCGCCGGCCACACAATCGCTGCCTCTTGAAGATCGTGGCTTTTACGGCATCATCGACTCGATCCTCCAGATTGGGTAAGCAAAACGTCATCACTATGTTGCAGCAAAATCCCCCTTGACGTCACTCATGACTCTCTCTCTGCTGGTTACACAGACCTATCCGCGATGCCATTGACAACTACATGGATACGAGATAAGGCCAGCACACTACATCTCACGACAATACACTTCTTACGCATTGATGCGTTATCCGTTGTCCAACATGTTTGCGAGCTTAGACATTGACCCTGCGAATAGTTTCTGAGTCCGAGAGATCTCTCGTCCTCTCCTAGGCGAGCTTGGCCACGCGGTACAGTGTGTCCAGCATCTCTTCAATGTCCTGGTCGAGTTCGTAGCATTCGATCGCCGCGATGACCTTCTCGTTATCCGTGAGAATGAGATCCTTGAGACGGGCCTTCTCTTCTTGCGAAATGAGATTATCGGCTGCGATCCGGCTCGCGGCCTTGAGCGCAAGCGTGTACCGAGCGCGACGCGACAGTGAACACTTCTTCTGCACCGTCGAGTACTCTGCCTCACCCAGTTCTCCTTCTGAGCATACAAGCACACGACAACGATCGATAAGATTACCTTATCTAGAGACTGCTCCATACACGCAGAGGTTCCAGCCTCAAAAAGCAAAAGATTGACTACACACCGTCCACAATCCCCTTCTCCTCGAGCTCTGAGATGGACGGACGCTTGCGCAGATGGCGCGCCAGCTCGTCGGCCTTCAGGCTGCGCTCAAGTTGGTGCTTGGTGCCCTGGAGCGCGGGCGACACGGCATTCGCGGGGTCTACATCAGAAGAGCTTTGACTGAGCATCAATCGGATTACACCAGCCGCCGTAGGCAAAAAACGTACCCTCCAGGATGTGCTGCGTCACGAGCTCGTCCTTCTCCGGACGCGTCTCCAGCAAATGCGCAACGTGGTTCTGCACGAGGTTACGCTCGAGCTTCTTGGCCGTCGCCGTGAGACTCGACGCCACCTGCACGTCCGCCTCTACAGGTGGTGCACAAGACCCAGCATCATGTTAGATCAACATCTCCCGTTAGAGAGCCATGGTTGCCTTGTATAGCAAAACGCACTGTCGAGTACGCCCTGGGCCTTCAAATCGCCAATCGACGGGCGCTTCGTGAGCTGGTGGTTCACACGGTCGGCGTTCATCTGACGCTGGAGTTTGTCCTGCGTCGCCTGGAGGCTCGGGGCCACGCCCTCTGTCACATATCGCAGACGGAAAATGTTTTTTGGTTATAGACCACTTTCGCTCCAGAACTATGGTCCAAAACAACGAACCCTTCACGATGCCCTGGTCCTTGAGCTCCTGGACGTCCGGTCGGTTCTCGAGGCGATGCGAGAGCTCATCTGAGCTCATCTGGCGCTGGAGTTTCTTCTGAACGCCCTGGATGCTAGGCGCCACGTTTGTGTTGAGCACATGGAGCTTTTCCAGATCTTCCACTTCCGGTCGCGACCCAAGGTGGCGGTCGATCTTATCGGACGTGATCTTCTTCTCGAGGTCCTTGGCGGTCGACGCCAGCACCCCCGAGAGCCGGCGGTTCGCGCCAGTCGGGTTGATGATGTGCTCGCTCGTCTTGTGCATCTCTTCCTGGTCCTGGCGCGTTTCGAGCTTCTCGCCAATCGACTCTGCGATTTGGGACAACTTCTCCGCGTCCTCAGCCGACTCTGTACACACACACACGACATGGGGTCAATACCACCAATGGGCGCCACACACACTGGTCCGACGTACTCAGGATGCCGCTCTCCTGGACCTCTTCGATCGACTTGCGGCGCTGGAGTGCGTGGTTGATCTTGTCTACAAAACGACCACAACCACAACGGGTTAGATTCACCGGCCGTTGCCGTGGCCAACACCCACACCCACACACACCGGCGGTCTGCTTGATCGTGGGTGACGCGGCGTCGGCGCTCTTCTTGGGCGACCCGCTCTTGGCGGGCGACGCCGTGTTGGACTTGGACGCGGTCTTGGCAGGCGACGCCGGCGCCGGCGAGCTCACGCCACCGTCGCCGTTGGCGTCGCCGCCCTTGGGCTGCTTGTTCTTCTTGGCCATGGCGTCGTCGTCGGCGGTGGTCAGGGGCGCGACGGCGGGGCTGGCGTCCTCGTTGCTCGGTTGCTGGCCTATGGCGCTGGGCTCTCTCGATCGCGCTCGCGACGGCGGCTTCGAAAATCCCGTCGAAGTTGGCCGTGTCTTTGGATCTCCTCGCGAGAAGGAGGAGAACGAAAAAAGAGGGATGGGAGAGGAGGAGTACTATGGATCGTGTATTAAGTGCCCCGGGGGTGGTAATGGGCCAAGCAGTTGAAGTTGACTTGGTGGGGGCCAATCCTCCTCCTCGAGCCAAAGGAACAAGATTCCCTTGACGCCACTCACGCAAACTTGTAGGCGCACTCGATGAAGCGGTCGCAGGTCATCATGGCCTCGCCCGACTGGACGAGGTCCTCCTTGGCCATCTCGGCGATCAGCAGCAGCTTCTTGACCGAGATGGGCTGGTTCGCCATCATCTCGAGCACGCGCTGCTTCTCGCCGTCGGCGATCGGCAGGTTCGAGTGCGTGAGCACGGCGTCCAGCTCCTCCATCTTGCGCAGCTGCGGCACTTCGAGGCATAGGTCGAAGACCTCGGTCAGCTCGAGCGCGCGCATAGCGTCGTAGTTGGACGAGATGCCGATCACCACGAGCTTGCGGCCCGCCACGGGCACGGGGTTGCGCACGAGCACCATGAGCGCCTGCAGCACGAGGTTCGAGAAGCGCGGTCCAAGTCCTGCATACCACCGGCACAACACACCGTTAGATAGGCCTGTGGAGACAAAAACACATGGGTTCAGAAAAAGCAGCACCTACCAACATAGTCCATGAGGCGCTCAATGTCGTCGAGGATGATGATGCCAAGCGGCGAGCGGTAGGCCTCCTCGAACACGTTGTAGATGTATGAGCACTTGGCGTTCTCGGCGCGCGCAATGAGCTCCGAGGCCTTGATCATGCGCACGAGCGGGAACTCACTCGCGACGGCGCAGTACGTCGCGAGAGCGGTCTTGCCCGCGCCACGCTCGCCGTGGAGAAGCACCGACATGAGCGGCGTCTTGTCGCTCGCTTTGACCTGGTCGATCACGCGTGTGAGCGCCTCGCGCACATCCGTGAAGCTCTTGCCATACGGGACGATACCGTTCTTGTAAAAGAGCGACAGCTCGTCGCTCTTGGCGCCAAACTTGGGCTTGACTTCTTCGAGTGCCAGGTCAAAGTCCTCCATTCGGATCTCGGGGCTAAAGTTCTTGAGCGCGTGGAACGTCTTCCCGTCCGTGCCTCGCGAGAGCGCGTGCGCGGTTGCCGCACGCACGAGACCTTCAATCTCAGCACCGGAGAAGTTCTTGGTGCGCTGCACGAGGTTCTTGTACTCCGGATCGCCGTTCACGAGCTTCTTCGGGTCCAAGCACGAGTCAAGATCGGCGATCACGGCCGGGTGGAGTGCACCCTTCTCACGCGCGCGCTCGGTGTGGATCTTCAAAATCTGGCCACGACCATGCGCGTCCGGCAAGTTGATTTCGATCTGCACTTCCAGACGGCCCGGACGCATGAGCGCCTCATCGAGCATGTCCTTTCGGTTCGTCATACCAATTACCAACACGTTGTTGAGACTGTCCACGCCGTCGATCTGCGTGAGCAGCTGGTTCACGACACTATCGCCGACGCCGGTACCGTCACGACTCGAACCACGCTGCTTACAGATCGCATCGATCTCATCAAAGATGATGATGTGGACCTCACTCTCGTCGCCCAGCTCTTGCTGGTCCTTCCGCGCGTCCGCAAACAGCTCACGGATCTTGCGCTCGGATTCACCAACAAACTTGTCGAGAATCTCGGGACCGTTCACAACCTTGGGCTCGGCCGACGTGAGCGCCTGCGAGATCTTACGCGCGATCAGCGTCTTACCGCATCCGGGCGGACCGTAGAGCAGCATACCGCGCACGTGCTTGATGCCGAGCTTCTGGATGACGTCAGGTGGGAACAGACGCGACGCGAACGCTCGGCGGAAAATGTCGTTAAACTCCTTGTCGAGACCGCCGATGCCGAGCTTGGAGAAGTCAAAGTCGGGCTTGAACACGGAGCGCGTCTGGCCCGACGACTGGTTCGTGAGCCGCACGGGCGCGTCGCCGCCCTTGGTAAAGTTGATGATCGCTCCTTTGATGTACGTGCCGACCGTGGGCGAGAACGAGTTGGTGCGTCCGCTGGTCGTGGTCTGTCCCTCCGTCTCGACGAGCTCCACGCCCGTGCACTGGAGGCGCAGCGGCAGTCCGTCGCAGTTGACGGCCATGAGCTGGCCGACGCCAAACACCTGGTTGTCGTACTCGGACTCGAAGAGGCCCTTGAGGATCTGGCAGTCGATCACGCGCACGTCGTTGGGCTGGCCGCGCGACAGCACCTGCTGGATCTCGAACGTCACGTTGCTGATGACCGTGGGCTTGCTACGGCTGGGCACGTAGGGCGCGACCTCGACGTTCTGGTTGAGCGGCAGGCTGGCGCACATGCGCTGCATCGAGCCGACGGCGATCGAGCCGCGCTTGATGTCGGCGTGCGGCTTGGCCGAGAAGACGAACTTGCGGTTGACCCACACGCGCAGGCCAAAGTCGCGCAGGTCCTCGCGGGTCGTGACGCCCGCGGGCGTCTGCGCCACGAGGTCGCGGAAGTCGTCCATGGACACATACACGAGGTTGGTGAACGCCAGCGAGTTGGACGGCAGGCCCACGACGGTGGCCTCGAGCGGCATGGCGGGCGACGGAGGAGCGGAGGAGGAGGAGGAAGGAGGGGAGGAAGAGGGGGGAGAGAGAAGGCCGACGAGAGGAGGGGGAGACGAAAGCGCGAGTGACCACGGCTCGGAGGATGTCGCGCTTCTGCGTCTTCAAATTGTGAAACGCCACGTCGGATGTGGCTGGCAAGTGTTACGGTTTTAACAGGAAACGTAACCATTCGGATCGTGGATTGTGGAAATTCAGGATAGTAATTTGTGTATTTAGGAAACGAGTGGAATACGTCGGGACGGCACCAAAGCCAGGAAAACACGCTGTCAAAGCTTTTAATCGTGCTTCTTGAGCCACGGGAGCTCGTCCAAGTCGAGGTTGCCACCCGAGATGACGACGCCAATGTTGACGACGGGCTTGTTCTGTGCGATCGCCCGGAGGGGCAGCTTGTGGGCGACGACGCCAGTCGCCGCCGTCGCACCGCTAGGCTCAACCACGAGCTTCATGCGCTCCCACATGAGCTTCATGGTCGCGACGATCTCATGGTCCGAGACGAGCACAATGTCGTCGACGTGGTCACGGATCACGGGAAAGTTGTTCTCGCCCAGCGTCGTGCGCAGACCGTCAGCCACCGTCTTTGGAGGCGTCGCGTGACCCTGTCGTGTCTTGGAGTAGAAGCTCGCATGCGCATCGGCAGCACCTTCAGGCTCGATGCCAAACACCTTGATGGCCGAGTTCGTCGACTGCAGTGGACGAGATCAGAAGCTTAGTTTCCCAGAGCACAATGAGGCTATCGGGAGGCAATTGCCTACCTTGATTGCCATGGCTGAGCCGGAGCAGAGTCCGCCGCCACCTACTGGCACGGTCACGGCATCGAGTTGCACACCAAACTGGTCCTCGACCTGCTCGAGTAACTCTAGTGCTGCGGTGCCCTGGCCGCTCATGACATCCGGGGCGTCCGACGGGTGGATAAACACTCCTCCTGTGCGCGCGACCCACTCAGCTGCTGTGGCCTCCCGCGACTCGGGTGTCGACTCCGACAGCACCACCTGCGCACCGTATCCACGCACGGCGTTCTGCTTGACGCTGGGCGCGTTGTTTGGCTTTTACGTACGCAAACAACAAGTCAGCACGTGCTGTTTTAGGTTCCATCACACCCAGTCTGATGAGTATGCGCACCATGATAATGACGGCCTTGCAGCCAGCATCACGCGCCGCGATCGCGACGGCTTGCGCGTGGTTTCCACTCGAGTGCGTGAGGAACGTGAGCGGCTCGCCGTTTGGGGTCGTGGTCGCGCCGCCGCGCTTCTCGATCTCGTGGCGCACAGCGTTCGTCGCGCCACGGAACTTGAACGCGCCGATCTTTTGCAGATTCTCACACTAGCCGATCAAAGACACACATTAAAATCAAAGGTGATTGAGTCGGGATTGTCGAGCGTCGTGCCATTTACCTTGAAGAAAAGCCGCACTTGCACACCGTCGGCGTTGGCCGATGCGGCGGCGTCCAGCGCGCTGCACGTGAGCACGGGGGTGCGGTGCGCGAGCCCGTCGATGCGCT
This sequence comes from Pythium rishiriense, assembly GCA_023335895.1. NCBI lineage: Eukaryota > Oomycota > Peronosporomycetes > Pythiales > Pythiaceae > Pythium > Pythium rishiriense. Next base: position 9,904 of record JAADVT010000776.1, read on the forward strand.
TGGCAGCGGCACGGACGCTGTCCAGCGAGATGGCGTAGGTGGTGTCGGTGGTGGGAGTTGCAGGAGGCATGGTCGGAACGTCGGGAGTGAGGATATTGGGAAATTGAGCTCCCCCAATCAGACTCGGCGAGTCATCCATCTCTTCCGCATGAGTGTTGGTCAGTTGGATTAGACGTCGGGCTTGAAAAGGACAGCCGGTGCCTAATCCAACAGACTGCGGGTCTTTCGGGGCCTACGCGTGATCATTGATCACGACCGCAAGCCACGACACGTTCTGCACTATTTAGTAGTACAAGCCGTATTAACAAGCCCGAGCACGATCTCAGAGTGAGTGTTTTGCATTCCTCCGCCACGCCAACCTGCTGCTATGAGACGGTCGACGCGCGGATTTGTGAACATCCATCGGTGCACTTTCTTCCTACTGCAGCTCGTCTTCCAGATAGCTGTACTCGAACGTAAACTCCGTTTTGATCCGTTGACACCAGCCCGTCTCGTAGTCGAAGTACACAAACGTGCCCTGCTCGTAGTCGTCGCCTGTGACCTGCGGCTCTTCGTGTCGCTTGAACCACGTCTTGTACTTTTTGTGGTAGCCCCATGTGCGTCGTTTCAGCTCCCGTGCGGCCAGGTACTGCTGATACGAGCCCTGCTGGTAGTAGAAAATGAAAAAGAGCGTGTCAACGTCGAGCTTCTCGAAGATAGCCGAGTTGTCGAACAGAGTCGTCGGAGCAGACGGGAACGCAGCCGGTGCCGGGTACGGGTTGCGTGGCACGTAACGATTAGTCTTTTCCGAGTCTTGGCTGTCGGGAATGAACATGAAGCTCTCATCGATCATACGAAGGATCTGGCGCTGCTCTTCTGTCAACGGAGGTGGCTCATCTACTGACAGCGGAGATGTGGACGCCAGTGGGTTGCTGAGTATTGACGACATCGTTGACTGAGGAGAAGGCGTCGAGACTGTGGGCGCTGGAGGTACTGGTGGCTTAGATGTCGGTGTTAGAGATGCAACTGCCGCAAGCGGTCGCTGATGCGATGGCGAAATCTTACGCGAAGCTGCACCTGCACCTGGCGACTCCACCACAACGGGGGACGACACGGTAGAACTTGAAGCCGAGCTTGCCGACGCTGGTTTCGACGCAGACATTGGCTCCTTCGGGCTGGCCGCCGTCGTCGATTCTGGCTTGCCACGGCTGGGTGTGCTACGATTTTTGGCCTTCTCATCTGCTGCAGCCTTATCAGCTGCGTCATCGTTCTTTCCGTTAGGGGTAGCTGCGGATAATACAGACTTGGAAGAGTTCGTGCGCACGGGCGTCGAGACAACGGGCGTAGACTTCAGTTCCACGGCCTTGACAGCACCAGGGCGACCAATACCAGAGATTACGGTCGCGGCCACGTTTTTCTTTGGAGTCTTGGCACTGCGACCTGATGTCGTCGGTGGTGGGGCACTGGGGGCAGCCGTGTCGTTCGAGGTCGATGATGCGGTATCGTCCAAGCCTACATCCGACTCGGTCGGCAGCCCCACTTGCATCGTCGCACCCAGAGTGTCGAGATCAAGCGACTCGTACAGATCGTCATCGTAGTTGTCGAGGAAACCGGGCTCCTACATAGAATAACGTCACAAAACGCACGGTCAGTTGATACGCACGACAACACTTAAATCACTCTCCACTCACCGAGTTCGCTTCGAGGTAGTAGTCGATGTCGTCCTTAAGCTCGTCCACATCAGACGGCTCGAGCGCATCGTTATCTAGCAAACGGTTGATCTGCTCGAGCTTGAGCATGTGCCACTTGTGGCGCGCGATGAGCGCCTCCAAGTTCTCCTTCTCCGCCTTGTTCTTGTTCTTGCCCTTGGCCGTGAGGAGCTTATCGAGGTCCACTTCAAGCGCTTCGATCTGCTCGTTGAACTGGGACAGACACTCCTGGATCCAACCGTGCGTGTTCTGACGGGCCTGCTCGGCTGGGTCGAGCCGCTCCACCTGCGCGAGGCCTTCTTTCGAGTAGGCCTTGGTCTTGGTCTCTTTTTCGCACACCTTAAACTCCTCCATCTTCTGCTCGATCAGCTTGCGCGCGTCCACGAGTGGCTTCTTGTCTTTGACATCGCTGTTGCCGATCCAGTTCTTGATCTGGTCCCGGAACCGCTGGAGCTTCTTGATCTCCTTCTTCAAGTCGGCCTCATGCTTCTCCTTTTGGTTCTGCGCCGACGCTGAGTAGACTTTGTCCCAGATGTCGTTGAACACCTCGACGCCCTCGGTCACCTTCTTGAGCGTGCGGTCGATCTCGCTCAGCAACTTGCGCTGGCCGGCCATGGTTTCCTACAACTGGAAAAGGGAGGGGGAAACGCCCATTGCGCGGTCAGTTCGCATCCGTTTCGCGCGCTTCCGGGTGCGTTGGACGCGGGGAAAGTGCGTCTACCTTCTCGCACTGCGCACTACGCTCCTGCTGCCTTTGCTGCCGCGACCGACGCGATTCCGTGGCACCACTTCCTGCGTCCTCGGGAGCACCAGTTCGCCCTCCCACACAACACAGCAGCTTCCGATCAATCGCTCGTTCGCTTCCTCCCTCGTCCGTCTCTGTGGTGGTGTCACGGAACTGGGTCTTTGGGTGATTGGCAAATCAACTTATCATTGGTCAATATATGAAAGTGATCATCAACCATTGGCTATTAACCAGATTTTTTATACCAATCACCAGTGTTCTACAGGAAAAACCTGTTCACACTTCTGTTCCCATCCAGGAAACCTCGAGGAAACACGGAAGCTGGGCCACCATGGCGAATGTGATGCTCACGAGCGAGACAGCCAAGGACCCGAACAAGCCCTTCAAGCTGCGCGTCGAGGACGTGTGCTCCAAGTTCGACGTGCGTGACTTTCTTTCCGTTATTTTTTCTTTCTTTCGTTTGGTCTGGTCGTGGCGACTGACTGAGCGTATTCCCCTCGGACGTAGGCGCTCGTGGCCGAGTGTTTGCTGCTGCTGCAGTCCGAAGAGCAGCTCCCGTACGCCGCTGTGCAATGCGCGTGCGTGGGTGTATGGACATGATGAGGCTGATGGTTGTTGTGTCTGGAACAGTGACGCGGCGGACCAAGTCAGCGTGGAGGAGCAGGTCGTGGCGAAACTCGAGCAGTTCAACTCGGTCTGCGACGAGCTCTATAAAGAAATTGTGCGTCTTGCAGTGCATGCGAACCATCCAAATAGCTGTCTCTGATGGGTTGTGTATTGGCGGCACAGTTACGGCGGAAAGAGAAACTATTGAATCTCATGGAGAAAAATCCCAAGAACGTCGACCTCCATCGGCAGATCCAGACCGCCGGCAACTTGGTCCAAGTCATTGGCGACTTTCGCCACTTCTTGGAGACAGGAAGCACTACCGTCGATTCGAAGTAAGTAAGAGAGAGAGAAAGAGAGCCCGTTGGTCATATAGTTGGCTTCGGACGCGATGATATTCTAAACCGTCTTGATTGCTTTAAAGTTCCCTTTGTGCTTCTAGTATCGCGCGATGAGTTCCTTATGCGTGGGCAGCACCTTCGTGTTCATTGGACCTGTTCCCTGTAAAGCCGCGCGGATATGTGAGTGCGACGGATAGCTTCATACCGCACTTGCGAGCCTTTGAACCATGGAGATGGCGGCAGTTCCGAGTTCAACGCACTGTTGAAAAGTTGGTTGTTGTGGTGGCCTTCGAGGCACCCGCGTCAACGACCACCACTTTCAGAATGTCCCTGGTGGTGCAGCCATTCGTGATCAGCCACGGATACGCCTCCTCGACTGGATTATTAAGATTCTGCATCACATTACCGTGGCCATAGAGCACCAAGAATTCCTCACCGATTATTTTCTTTACATCCTCAACGATTGTGATCACTTCTGAGATGTAATCAAACACGGATTTGGCTGTACGGCTCGCTGATCCGATACAAACAGAGCGCCAAAATACCGGTTTCTCCATCCACCGCCCCGGTGGTACTTATCCATACATTGACCGTCTTACTCAAAATTCGGCGAATGTCAACACTGGTGACGAACCAGAGTTGGGTGCGTGAGGTGGTGATGGCGACGACGCCATGTCGACTGCACTTCTGTCCGACGAAGAGGGTGACGACTGCGTGCCATCGCGCTCTTCGGAGTCGTCGGCCATAGACAAATATGTTAACGCCGTGTGCGGGACGTGCAAGTGGGGCGGCCGCACGACGACATCGTCCATGAGCCCCGACTTGAGGAACCACTCCATGGTATCCTGCGGTGGCGGCGGCGTCGACGATGTGACAGTTGTGGGCATAAAAAGCTTGGCGAGCAATTCGCTCTGTCGTCATGTGCCTCGCCGTCAGCTATGAAACATGTCCGCGCAAGACCAAATGGGTCGTACCTGCAACTGAACCTGCCGACTCATGCGACGCATCTCCTCCATGATCGCATCCACCCGCGCCTCCAGCCTCTCTTCCATGCACACCAGATCTACAAGTCAACCACTCTGCCGTCATGAAAGTGACCTCGATTCCGTGCTGGTGGAGGATCGCGTACCTCGCTTGAGCAATTTCAGTGGCGGCTCCTTCGCACGATTTGCACTGTCAGCAGCAGGCGCGTGGTGCTTGCGCTTCGAGAGCACACAGATCGCGCACGTAAAGATCGGCGAGAGATCCGAGACGTTGGCCGTGCATTGCTCGTGGTCCACCTCAATGCGTAGCTTGAATCGCTTGCCGTCCTTGCGACGGCTCACCTTCTCGAGCCGGAATTGGACAGCGACTTTGCGTGTCGCCGCACGGATCACGACCGAATCGTACTCGTTCCCGACAAAGCGAAAGATCTCTTGGTCGGCGTCGTCCACTCGCTTGCCGTCCTCAAAGAACAGCAGGATGCGCAGCGGGATGTCGGTAAACTCGTCGTCCGGCGATCGTGCCGGTTCGCCCAGGTCATTGAACTCGATGAGCGACACTTCGACATCCAGCGCGTTCGCCTTGCCGCCTGCAGAGACACAAAAGATACACCACAGATCCGTTGGAGAACGCACACATCCATCTACGTCAGGCTCAGCCATCCCACCTTCGTCTTTGTAGAACTCGGGTGCCGGCTGCTTGGTGATGACGAGCCGCCGGGTCCACTTGTTGCGTTTGGTCGGTGGACCTTCGGGCACGAACTCGCCACCGTCGCGAGCTGTCGAGGGGGCTTCATTTGGCTCGAGCTTGAGCTGTTCTGTCGCGTGGCTCGTGGTCCCACGGCGCGGTGTGAGCTCGAGCGACGACGCGAAGCCACTCCAGTCGTGGTCGGGAAGATCCGGGTGGTCGGCTCCACTCTGAGTCTCTCGCGCTGGCAGCTCCGGTAGGTTTCGCAGAAAGTCCAGGTCCCGGGCGTCCAGCATGCCAGTGGTCTCGTGGGGAGGCTGAGACGAGCCTCGCATCGCTTTTGCTCGGGTGCTTGGGCGGAGAATGGCGAAGTGACGGGCGTTGGATCGCGCGGAACTGGCCCCACGCGTGACTGAAACTTGCCTCACGGGTCCCGGTGCGCGAAGTCTGCGACGCCGCGCCCATCATGGGCCTCTCAGTCCATCGCCATCGACGCCTAGTCGCAAGAGAATGCCGCCACGCAGGTTCGCGGCCATCAATCGCCCCACGCCCCGAAGGAAAAAAAAAAAAAA
>JAADVT010000777.1:0-15520 GCA_023335895.1 Pythium rishiriense
CCCCCCCCCCCCCTCCTGGTGTTCAATTCAGGAACGTACATGGTCCTCCAGGTACGAGACTGCCACATCGATCTGATCGAGCGCCTCACGAAAGGCCGCAGTCGTCGGATCGATATTGCGCTTGTGCTGGAACACTTGCACCGGCTGCTGGATGATCCCCGACGACGCATTGCCGCTGCCCGACGACGGCGGCGCAAACTTGACGCCAAAGCCGAGCGTTCTCGCGATCCCACCAATCGCCAAAAAATGCGGCATGGGCGACGCGATCAGCTCCACGCGCGACGTCAGCGCCTCGATTTGCTGCAGGATGCTCCCAAACGAGTGGTACAGCGCCTGGGTCTTGGACACGACGTGTTCGTGGCTTTGTTCCATCTCCTCGACGAGCGCAAACGAGTTGTGTGCGTGCGCGAACACGGCGCGCCACTGGTCCACGCAGCCGTCGAGCTGCTCGCCAAACGCGCGCACTGCCTCACTTTCCACGGCGGTGCCGTGGCGCGTGGCGGGTACCGCGCCCCCGCGGGCCATGTTGTGGCGGAGAAAGTCTTTGACCGATGCGGCGTACTCGCCCGCGTGGCCGCCGACCTCGGGGTCGTGGAGCAGCGCGGCGTTGCGCTCGGACTGCGCGCGCAGCTGCACGCGACGCTCGAGCGAGAGCAGCAGCGACTCCTGCTTGGCCGTGAGCCGCGCCTCGCGCACGCTCGGCATCGACGCCACGACCACATCCCCCCGTGGCGACGCCATGGTGTTTGGTCACTTCACGTGTCCGGGGGAGGACGGGCGGGGATACGTGTAACCGGTTATGTATCCCCGTACGCGTCCGTACGCGTACTACACGGAATCGTAAACGGGTACGAGTAACCTATGGTTACGTACTGTGTAACCAGAGGACCTCTGATAGTTAGTTCGCGATCAGCGACAAACGATGGAAGGTTTGTGTTCGCCTTGGCCACGCACCAAAAGAACTCAGATTCGCCAGGTGGACGACAGTCGGAGAGGAAAGATCCACGTGGTCGCCTCGTGCCATGTGCTCCCACGTGGGCTTTCAAAAGCCCTCATGCGACAGCAGCATCTCATAAGATGGTGTTGTCGCACGGGCGCTTGTGACCATCTCGCCGTCGCGGTGGAGAGCGGTGGTGTGACTACGGGGGTCCCACGTCTCCAATCCCTTTCGCAGATCCACCGTCAGGCTGGACAAGACACTGGCGCGCTACATACAGTGGTTGTACCTACACGGCACCCGTGTCCTGGCGGATGGCCCACGATACACCGAGGGGGCAGTGTCCAGCTCGTTGTCTGTGAGAAGCGGGAGACGTTCGGAGCGCCATCGCGATCTTGGAACCCAGCTGCACCGCCACTGACGGCGCCGTTTGTGGCGAAAACTGTCGCGCTCCCGTCACAGGGAAACACTGAAGCATGGGCGTGATGAACCCAGCAGCAGCCGCATTCGCCTTGCCACTGTGGACCACAGCTCGTCATGAACATGCCTTTTGGGGGCCTTTTTCCGCATCAGCTGCATTGTGATCTTGCACGTCGCCAGCTGGTCAAGTGGCGCCATCGAACTTCGATTCGGAGGGTTCTGAACCCATGTGGCAAGCCAGATTGTACCACTTGTAGCGGACCACCGTACCAATATTGATGGTACATCCTCTGTTGTATAATCAGTTGATATGCTACACTACAGGTTTTCCGTCCTGTCTCGCGCAGATCTGAGCCCCCGATGGCGCCAGCCACACACAGCCTCGCTTGGGCGGTGTCCCATTGACAGATGCGCTGTCCTCACGCGCCACGGGACGACAGGGAATGCACGCAGTGATCCGCTCGAGCTGTGGGAGGAGGGGACAGTGCGCCTGCTTTCTGTCCACTTGGCAAACTCAGCGGGGAATCAACGCACGGCGGACCAAAGCCCCCATCCCCTCACGAGCTTCGCCAGCTGGGATACGAGCACCTTCCTGCCGCCCACCGCCCGGCGATGATGCCGCGATCCTCGGTGCTCGCCTTGGTTCCCCCTCTCTCTCCCTGCCAACATGCCCTCGCTTGGATTTCATTCCACATCTTGCGCCGATCCACGGAAGCCGCCGCCTCCCCAGTCTTCCTCTACTAGTAGTATGATCCGCCGACTGCTCACACTGTCCGCCGCGCTTCTCGCGCAGGCGCTCGCGGCGGATGAGTACTCGTTCGACACGATCGCCGGCTCGAGCGGTAGCTCCGTCGGCCAGGTCGACGCCGCGCGGAGCCTCGACGGCGGCTCGGAGGCCATGGACTCGGTCCAGCAGGCCGCGCTCGGCAAGGACCACATCCAGCACAAGATCCGCTCGGGCGCTGTCCAGGTGCGCGGCGTGAACCTCGGCAGCTGGCTCGTGGCCGAGAAGTGGATGACCAGCAAAGCCGACTTTTGGAAGAACGTGTCGAGCGCGTACGAGAACGGCGGCGAGTACCAGGTGATGGCCCACGGCGAGAACCAGCTTGACCGCCGCTCACGGTTTGACAACCACCACGCGACGTTTGTGCGCGAGTCCGACATTGAGGCGATCGCCAAGGCCGGGCTCAACACCGTGCGCGTGCCGATCGGCTACTGGATCATGGGCTTTGACCCGTACGACGTGAACAGCGCCGGAGAGTGGAAGCAGTACCCGAACGGCACGGTCAAGTACCTCGACAAGCTCATCAAGAACTGGGCGCTCAAGCACAACGTCTCGGTCATGCTCAGCATTCACGGCGCCAAGGGCTCCCAGAACGGTGCGGACCACTCAGCGCCGACGACGCCCGACACGCCCTACTGGAGCCACTTCGAGGAAAACGTCAACAACACCATCTACCTTGCCAAGTGGCTCACGAGCCGCTACATGAACGACGCGGCGTTCCTCGGCATGGGCCTGCTCAACGAGCCGAACGGCAACACCTCCGAGGCCATTGTGAACCAGTACTACCAGGACGCGTACGCGGCCGTGCGCTCGACCGGCTCGGACTGCATCCTCTCGATCATGCCTATGTTGACCAAGCAGGACGCGACCAACCTCAACGGCTTCATGGAGGCGCCAGCGTACACGAACGTCTGGGTCGAGTGGCACCCCTACTTTATCTGGGGCTACGACAGCGTCTCGGCCGATGACCTTGTCAACAAGTCCATTCTCACCGACTTCCTGAACAAAGTGAACTCATGGACCAGCCGCGCCAATGCCAACAAGCTCTTTTTCGGTGAGTGGTGCCTCGCCAACACGGGCCAGTTCCCGGACGCCGACACCGACGCGTTCCGCGCCTGGGCTGCGGCTCAAGCCAAGGTCATGAACCTCGCCACGGGCGGCTGGACGTACTGGAGCTGGCGTGTGTACGACGACGACACGGAGGGCGCCTTCAACGCGTGGTCCATGCGCAACGTCATGGCCAAGCCCGCGCTCGCCAAGATTATCCTCAACACCTCGAGCGCCGCCCAGCAGCAGCAGTAGACGGCTCAGTTCCAAGGTCGATGTCACTTATTTGTAGAGTATACCACTAGCTCGCGCAAACGCGAGCCCCGTCATGATGTGGCCAAATATAGAAGCTCCATTTGTTCCTAAATCATGTGACGAGCGCCATTGACGCAAGCGTCCCATCCTGGTGAATCTTGATAGTGAAGTGGCAAAGGCGCATCCAGCTTGCGTGAGTGGTGGCATGATCCATTGAATGGAATTGTTGCAAGGCGAACTGATGAATATGGAATTCAGTGGGGAAAGCGTGGCTTCCGCCCACACCCATGCGATGCTACAGCTCTTCATACTTCCGCACCGCTGCTGGAAGATTTCCATGCCCTTCCTTCCACCCGTCTGGCTTCCTCTCGCTGGCTCGCAACGACAAAAAAAGCTGCATCTGTGATCTGAGTCTGAGCGCACGGCCGTCGTTTAACGAAACCAACACCCCAAAAAAGAGACATGTTTTAAACACCTCCTGCCGATCCGGATCGATGAGATCCAAGCTAAAGTATTCAAGTCGTCTTCAGTATGTGTTTGTAGAGATACAAATATCATGAATTGTGGGATTCAAAGTATCCAAAGAAGGAGGTATATTAGATAACAGAGATTGAAGTTTACGCATCCCACCACTGCCTCGGGCTTCGTGGTGGTTGGATCAGTCCGTATACCCATGTATACCATGTATACACGCGAATGTGGGGTCGTGCTGGCAAGTCCCCAGTCACTTTCGGAAGGAAGCCCCCAAGCAACGCCTCGGCCTCGACGGACTTCCCCCCTGCGGCTACGTCGTCGTCGCCTCCTCCTCCTCGCTCCGCTCCTCTCCTCCCCTCCTCCGCTCCGCCATGACGCAGCAGCTGCTCGCGGCCGCCGCCAAGGCCATGCGTCGCAGCGCGCTGCGCGCCTCGCCGTCGCCGGCGCCCAAGTGGCTCCGCGCGTTCTCGTCCACGCCGCACCCGAGCGAGACGTTCCTCACGGGCACCAACAACGCCTACGTCGAGGAGATGTACGCCTCGTGGAAGAGCGACCCCGTGAGGTGCGGACCCCCTGCAGTGGCATATGACTCCCATGGATCAGACTGACGGATCGGATACGTACTTACTTGTAGCGTGCACAAGTCGTGGGACGTGTACTTTCGCCAGCTCGAGAGCGGCGCCGTGCCCGGCGAGGCCTTTATCCCGCCGCCGACCATCCAGAGCGGCGTCACGCCCGTGGTCTCGAACCGCACGGGGCTTGCGGCCGCGCAGGCCGCGTCGCTCGACCACAACGACGCGCTCGGGCTCAGCTACCTCATCCGCGCGTACCAGTCGCGCGGCCACGAGGCCGCCAACCTCGACCCGCTCGGCCTCCAGCAGCGCCCGCAGCTCCGCGAGCTCGACATCGAGATGTACGGCTTCACGCAGGCCGACCTCGACCGCGTGATGACCATTCCGAAGAACTTGTACGTGGACCACCGAGATACTTATGGAGTGGGGGGGGGCTTTGTGACTCACCGTGTGTGGATGCTTGCGCAGCTCGTCCGGTGTCTCGGGTTTCCTTGAAGAGCTCACGGAGGGCAACCCGATGACGCTTGGTCAGATTGTGCACCGTCTCAAGGAGACCTACTGCAACTCGGTCGGCGTGGTACGTACCATACCTGGCTTTATTCTGACGATTGGTTGGAACCACGTATCCCCCACTAATCTTCGTAATTTCGCCTCCCTTCGTAGCAATACATGCACATCCTGGACCGCGAGAAGTGCAACTGGATCCGTACCAAGGTCGAGTCGCTTGTCAAGGTCGAGGAGAGCAAGGAGAAGCAGATGCACATCCTCGAGCGCCTCGCGTTCTCGGTCGTGTTTGAGCGTTTCCTCGGTAACAAGTACAACACGACCAAGCGTTTCGGTCTGGATGGTGCCGAGTCGCTCATCCCCGGCCTCAAGTACATGATCGACCGCGCGACCGAGCTCGGCATGGAGCACGTCGTCATCGGTATGCCGCACCGTGGCCGTCTTAACGTCCTCTCGAACGTGATCCGCAAGCCGATCCAGCAGATCTTCAAGGAGTTCCAGGGCACCCACATCGATGTCGAGTCGTACAAGCAGGCGGACGTCGAGGACTGGTCGAACTCGGGTGATGTCAAGTACCACTTGGGTACGAGCTACGACCGAACCTACCCGGATGGTCGCCACGTGCACCTCTCGCTTGTTGCCAACCCGTCCCACCTTGAGGCTGCCGACCCGGTCGTCGTCGGCAAGGCCAAGGCCAAGCAGTACTACTTGGGCAACGATGCCGAGGCGGAGCGTAAGGTCATGCCGCTTCTCCTCCACGGTGATGCTGCGTTCAGTGGCCAGGGTGTCGTGTATGAGACGATGCACCTTGCGGAGCTCGACAACTACGACACTGGTGGTACCGTCCACGTCATCGTCAACAACCAGATTGGTTTCACCACGGACCCGAACAACTCTCGCTCGTCGCAGTACTGCTCGGACCTCGGCAAGGCGTTTGATGTGCCGATTTTCCATGTCAACGGCGATGACCCGGAGGCTGTCGTCAAGGTCTTCGAGCTTGCGGCCGAGTGGCGCCAGCAGTGGTCGGCGGACGTGATCATCAACCTGACGTGCTACCGTCGCTTTGGCCACAACGAGATCGACAACCCGTTCTTCACCCAGCCGCTCATGTACGCCAAGATCTCGAAGATGGACTCGGTGCTCGACATGTACGTCGACAAGCTTGTCAAGGGCGGTGTCGCCAAGAAGGAAGAGTGCGACGCCATCGTCGACAAGGTGTGGAACTTCTTCAGCACGACTTTCGAGGAGTCCAAGGAGTGGGAGCCGGCCAAGAAGAGCGACTGGCTTGCTAACCGTTGGGAATCGTTCAAGAGCCCCAACCAGCAGTCGCGCATCCGCCGCACGGGCGTCGACTCGGCCGTGCTGAAGCACGTCGGTGCTAAGCTCACGGAGATCCCGGAGGGCTTCGCTCTCAACCGCCAGCTTGAGCGCATCATTGCCGCGAAGAAGGCCACCATCGACAACGGCGAGGGTATCGATTGGGGTACCGCTGAAGCGCTCGCGTGGGGAACGTTGCTTCTTGAGGGCAACCACGTGCGCATTAGTGGCCAGGACGTTGAGCGTGGTACTTTCAGCCACCGCCACGCTGTGCTTCACGACCAGAAGACTAACTCTGAGTTTGTGCCGCTGAACCACCTCGTGAAGAAGTCGTCGGCGTCGGCGCCGCTCGACTACGACCCGTCGGCCGAGGGCGCTGTGCCTGAGGTCCAGGCCGAGTTCGTGGCGTCGAACAGTTCGTTGTCCGAGTTCGGTGTCATGGGCTTCGAGTTGGGCTACTCGCTGGAGAACCCGAATGCGCTTGTGATGTGGGAGGCGCAGTTCGGTGACTTCGCCAACGGCGCCCAGATTATGATCGATCAGTTCCTGAGCGCGGGCGAAGACAAGTGGATGCGCCAGTCTGGCTTGGTGCTGCTTCTGCCGCACGGTTACGAAGGCCAGGGTGCTGAGCACTCGTCGTGCCGCATCGAGCGCTTCTTGCAGATGACCGATGACGACCCGAGTGTTGTTCCGGTCATGGACGAGGAGAACCGCATGCAGATTCAGCACACGAACTGGCAGGTTGTGAACTGCTCTACTCCTGCTCAGTACTTCCACGTTCTGCGTCGCCAGATCCACCGTGACTTCCGCAAGCCGCTTATTTCGGTGCAGCCGAAGAGTCTGCTGCGTCTTCGCCAGGCGTCTTCCAAGCTGGAGGATATGGCGGAGGGCACGCGCTTCCACCGTCTGCTGCCGGAGGCTACGCCGGAGAAGCTGGTCAAGGACGACGACGTGAAGCGTGTCATCCTGTGTTCGGGCAAGATTTACTACGAGCTTCTGCAGGAGCGTGAAGAGAAGGGCATCGACAACATCGCGATCGTGCGTGTGGAACAGATTGCGCCGTTCCCGTTCGATAAGGTCGCGGAAGAGGTCGCCAAGTACCAGAACGCGGAGATCACGTGGGTCCAGGAGGAACCCCAGAACATGGGTTTCTGGACGTACGTTGCCCCGCGTATCGAGACGGCCTTGACCAAGATCAACAACGACGACCGACGACCCGCATACGTCGGCCGTGTTGCCGCGGCTGCCCCGGCGACGGGCTACCACGCTGTGCACCAGATCGAGCAGGCGCGCATCATCAGCAAGGCCATGTCGCTTTAGAGTCTCTGGATTCACGGCCATGAACACCAAGCGTGTGGCATCAAGGAAGCAATGGTGCAGTAGCGCACGTGACTAAAGACTATGACGGGACACGGACAGTGCCAACGCAACAAACAATGAAACGATACCCAAAACACTTGAAGACACTGGCCATACCATGTGGTGGGGAGGACTAACACACTGAAGTGGTGTTTTGTGCACAGGTCGTTTCGCTTGAACTTCAGACTCAATGCGCCCAAGGCTATAGGCACCGGGAGGTCAGAACTCGGTGGCATGGACCTAAGGTTCGATAGTTCTCGCCAAGAAGATCCGACGGACCGAACCTCGTGTCATACGGTACCCTGTCTGCAGCTGCATGATCGCATGGGGAGGATCCGTGTTGTCCCATGCCCCCGGTTGGCACCACAAGGAGGAATTGAGCCAAAAGGCAAGCATGTGAAGATCTGTGACTGTAACGCCTGGTTATTTTTTGACGGCGCCCGAAGACATTCCCAGTCTGCATCTGGCAGGTCCCAAATTTCAGCCGCTCACTGATCAGAACACGGGGAAGATGCCGCCGTGCAGCCGCGTGTGCGAAAAAATAAAACGGATCTCGGTCACCTGCACGCGACGACAAGAATACCTCTCGGCTTCTCCACCTCCCGCCCGAATGGATAAATTAGGGACCCAGCAACTCGAGTCTGATCTGGTCTCGGTTCTCTCTCCAAGTGCGAGAGAATGTGGGCACGTCTGCACCCGCGGGTTGCTTTGGGGCCGTTCTCTCACAGTAGCCACTTCCCTTTCGGAGCTGGTGAGCGGTGTTGACCCCCCCCAGTGTGAGAGAAGCCGAGTCGTGAAAGCAAACCAAGAATGACGACACGCTCGCAAGGAGCCGAGCGCAGTGGGCCCCGGTGGACCAAGTGGACCAAGTATGCCGCTCTCGGCGTGGCGTCGCTCGCGGTGATGGCGAGTGGCGTGCCCACCATCGATGCTGCTGCGAACCCAGCGCTAAGTGCGGCCCATTTCCGAGGCCAGCAGAGCCACGCAGCACTTGTTCACGCTCAGTACCAGGCCCACGCGCAAGCGATGGTTCAGCATGAGGCACAACGCCGCTTGGACACGAATTCGACGCTCAATAAGGCCCAGGATCAGGCGGATAAAGTCGGCGCGTCGGTGCGCAAGGCCGTCAAGCAGCTCCGCGGCGGCACCGACAAGTTTTACCACGATCTCATCACTGCGGTCAAGATCACATTGTGTGAACAGCTCGTCAAGGACAACGACCCCATCAAGAACCCGAAGATCCGCTTTGTCGATCCGTCGAGCGACCGCGCCTACAAGGACGAGAATGGAAACTGCATCCAAGTCAAGGTCACAAGCGAGACGGACACTTCAGTCACGAGTGAGTACAACAATGGCCGTTGCGAGGTCAAGCCGAACTGCTACTGGGGCGAGGTATACTCGAACGTCACGGAGCGCAGCCCCGTGTACGCGACCGACCAGGCAGCTCAGCCGCCCGATGGAGCCATGTCCAAGTCCGACGCCACCGACACGCTCAAGAAGTGGGCACAAGGACTCATGATCTTCGTGGTCCCGGGCATTATTCTTGCGGTGCTGAGCTTGCTCACGATGATCTTTTTCCTGCTGTGTCGTTGCTGCTGCAACCGCTGCGGCGGTCGCTCACCCAAGGAAGGCGGCTACACATGCATGCAGAAGTTCTGGCCGCTTCTCTTCTACCTGCTCTTCTCGATCGCCGTCATCGTGGTCGCGGGCGTCTCGCTGCTGTACCAAAAGACGCTGACGACGGCCGTGTCGGACATGTTCCAGGCCACGTCGGACACGCTTGGAAACACCAACAAGTGGATTTTGTCCATCGAGAGCCCGCTCGTGAGCGTGCGCGACACAGTGACCACATCCGCGGACAAGATCAAGGTGCAGTTGGATGGCACAGACTTTATCAACGACGGTCTGACGGGCCTGACCGACCGCCTGACGACGTTCGGCGAGTACTCGGCCAACCGCACGCTTCCAGACGGGTGCGTGGTGAGTGGCTCGGAGCCGTACTGCATCCCGTGCGAGTTCTGCACGACCATCAGCACCGAAGTGGACAAGTCGACGACGCAGATCAAAGCGAATGCCGGTGACGGTGTTGCCAAGCTCAAGTCCGTCAAGGAGGCGCTGAACGACAAGCTCGTCGAGATTGCCGGATCGGTGAGGACCATGGTCAACAACCAGGTTGAAATGCTCAACTCGCTCATTACGACGGTCACGGACGTCCAGACGAAGGTTGATGACGCTCAGGATCAGTACGAGAAGCAAAAGTCTGCCCAGAAGGCCGGCGTGCTGGCGTTGTTTGCGCTCGCGCTCGTAGTGATCGCGATTGGCTTCGTGGGTATTCTTTTCGGCCTCACGCCGCTCAAGTTCCTCGCGAACATTATCCACATTGCCTACATCATCGGCTTCATCGCGCTCGTCTTGACCTTCCTCATCAGTGCCGTCTTCCTCGCGATCAGCGTGATCTTGGGCGATGTTTGTGAGGTGACTTTGATCCTCCAGACGGATTGGACCGTGCCCCTCGGCTCGCAGGCGAAGGGTATCAATGCCTGTTTCACGAACACATCGCTCATCGAGACATTCAACTTGACATCCTCCCTCGACTTTGCGCGCGGCGGCATCCAGTTCCCGGACAACGACCTGAGCAAGATGCTGGATTTCTCGGATCTGGACACGTTTGCCACCGCGATCCTGGCCACGGACAAGTCCACATTCAAGACGAGCCAGTCCGACATCGATGACCTCTTTACAGCCCTCAACACGCTTGTCGGACAGACGGGTACCTGCAATCCGAACAATGTTGCGTACACGAAGGATGACGTGCTCGCTCCCTGGACAAAAGACGGCACTACCCAGACGGGGAATGAGACCCCCGAAGAGTACATCAAGGCGCGCTACACGTCGTTCGACTCGAACTGTGACCCCGCGACCACACAGGGTGCCCAGCCGTTCGAGTGCAAGCCTCAGCGCACACCGTGTGAATTCTCGGACGCTGTCGAACTGTACTTCCATGGTGCCAAGATGCTCACGCTCGTGGTGCAGGACTCGGGCGATTTTGTCGATGACCTCCACAAGAACATCACGGTCGTGACCGACTACACGGGTGACTTCAAGGACAAGATCACCGACTTCGATGGCAAGATCAGCACGATCAAAACGGACCTCCAGAGCTCGCTGATCAAGAGTGTCGACCAATTTGAGGCGGCCATGTACTGTACGTTCATCGCCGACGGCTACTACGACATTTACGATGCGCTCTGCACGAAGCTCATGCCGTCGCTGACGATGATCTCGCTCATGATCTTCCTCGCGGGTATCTTCCTCTTCCCCGTGAACGTCTGCCTCATCATCGCCTGCAAGCGCCTCAAGGCGCGTGGCAACGGTGGCCACGTGATGGACAACGAGATGAAGTTCAAGTAAAAACCACCCCACTTGTGGCACGTCGATCAAGGAGACGTGCCGCGCATTTCACAATCTGGCCGGATCGGACGATGTAGCCATTTTAAAATCCCTCTCATTTCATTATCTAATGCATCCCATCACTCCCATTCCTCCAACGTGTCGGCCCCTTTGAATGTATTCCCCCGACAGTGCACATGGCTTCCTGTCGCAATGCAGTTGGCTCTGGTCCTCTCTTCCAGAACTCCTCACGGTCTCCGCTATTAATAAAAATGAGTATATGGGAAACGGAGATTCCAGATTTGCCCCATGACAGACACACACGAGCATCTCTCCCAAGTCTTTCCGCCACATTTACTGGGAGCGATGCACCACGCGCAGCCCTCGTATGGAGCTGGCGTGCCGTGGGGAGTGCCGCATGGGCACTTTCCCGGTGGAGACACCGGACTCGTTCAGCTACCACATCACCACCACCACCAGCCCTCGTGGGGGGCACACCACATTCCTCCTCCGAGCGATCGGCACCTCCCCCCACAATTCACACAGCCGGCCGGTCCTGTCCACGGACGTCCCCAGCCACAACTGGATCCCGTGAACGCGCGACTCAAAGAGGAGCAGCGCCGCCGCCAACAGGAGTACTCGCACGCGCTCGCCGAGCAAGTGCGGCAGCGCGAACAGCAAAAGCTACAGGAACGAGACGCGCGGCGGCGCGAGGACGCAGCGCTCGATGGGCCCCACCACAGTGGCCCCACGGTGGCTGCCGGTGGCGGGCCCGACCGAGGACTGTTTGATGGGCTGGGCCAGAACAATCCCAGCCAGCGCACAAATTTTGGACGCGGCCGACGGGATCCAACGCAAGCTCGCCCTGCCATGGGGATCCAAGGCCCACCGTTGGCGCAGCAGGCTCAGTACCACCACCACGCGCCGGGAAATGAACCACAACTCCATCAACACCACGTACAACAGCAGCAAGGTGGGTGGAGCGGCCACGCCGAGGCCCTGGGGCTCGTCGAACCGCAACAGCACTACACGGATCCAGCGCATGGACAGCACATGCCACCTCCACAGGAGACTCAGTGGCATGCTCCTCCGTCTCACCAAGGTCTTCCCCCACAACTCCACCAGCAATCACAGCAACCAGCGCCTCCGGTAGCTGGCCGGCGCATGCGCACGGATCTCCACGACGGCGGTGCTGGCGGTGGGCCCGGCGACGACCACAAGAAGCAGCTCCGTCTCCAGCAGCAGCTCGACATGCAAGAGTCGCTCCGCCGCCAGATCGAGGACAAGCAGCGGCAAAAGGCCGAGGAGAAGCGGAAACGCGACGAGGAAGAACGGCGCGAGATGGAAAAGTTTGAACAGGAGAGGCGGCGCCAGCAGGACGAACTCGAGCGGCTCAAAGAAGAGAAGCGGCGCAAGGCCCAGGCCGAGGAAGACCACTTCCGCGTGCAGCAGCAGCAGCTCGCGGCGGCCAGCGCGGCCGCGCAGGAGCAGCGCCACCATCGCCACCGCCACTCACCGACCAAGGACGACGCCACGCTCTTGCATCACCAGCAGAGCCCGCCACGGAACCACCAGCCAGCATCCCACCAGCACCACAGTCCGCCTCGGGTGCCCCACGCGCCTCCGCCCGTGAGGGCCTCGCCTGGCCAAAACCCGTTCACCAACTCCCGCGCGCACCTGTTTGAGGACCCGCCATCGCCGAATCCCCACCACCAGCAACCGCCCTTGCCACGCCACTCGATCCAAGGTGAGCGACACGCCGCCCAGCATTTCACGGCGTCCAACCATCTCGAGCATCGAACGCAGGCCGTGGACACGCAGCTCCTCATGGAGCAGTACGAGCAGGTCCGCGCCGAGCTGGAACGGCAGCGGCAGCTCGTGGAACAGCTTTTCGCGCAGGTACAGCACCAACAGCAACGCCACCACCACGACGAACCACCACGTGGACAGCTGACGGTCTCCGATCTCGAGCGGCTACGACAGGAGCTGCGCGACGAGCTGGCCCAGCGCGAGGCCCACCACCGCCACGAACTAGAGGCGTTGCGACGCCACCACCACCAGGTGGAGGAACCGCCCCATCAGCTGCCGATGGCTCGACGCTCTGGACCCGCGAACCCTTCGCCACAGGAGAAGCAACTATCCCCGAAAGACCGTCCCCCACGCCATGGACCAGGTCGACGCCATGATGCGTACGTGCAGGACGCTATCCAGGACGACGACGACGACGACGTAGAAGAAACGTTGGAGACGACCAGGCTGGAGCACGAGAACCGCTACGCGAACCAGCGCCAGTCTCGCCATCGAAATCTGAACGGCTCGCTATCCGCGGCGTCGCTCCAGTGTGAGAGCCAGCTCGTCTTCTTTGATGGACGCGTCCACAAACAGCAGAATCAGCCCCACGCCGTGTCTCGAACCAACCGAGATGTACTTCAAGATGAGCAAGCAGAGGAGGAAGAAAAAGAGGAGGAAGAGGCTCCACATGTCGAGGTCTCCAGGGCCACAAAGCACCCATCCCACCGTGAATCACCCGAGGTCTCCATCCCGAAACGGGCAATGCAAGGCACCGACAATCAGCTTGAAACCCGACAGTCGCGAAAGTATCCCCATCGACGCGAAAAGTATAAAGAAGACAATGACGACGATGATGCGCTGGGCTTTTTCGTGCGGCGTGTGGAACAACCGGAGCTCAGCGCACCGGAACGATACTGCGACGACGGTAGGCAGTCGCACGGACACGTCGTGTCGGTTAGTACCCCGACCGCCGTACACAAAAGCCTAAAAATCTACGACATCAACGACAACGACGGCGACGAGGAGGACGACCCGGCCGGCAGTTTGGACGGCGACACACTCGAAGCCATCTTCCAGCGCAACCTGCGACGCCACGAGATCCTCTCGGGGTTTGAAGCGCAACGGCAGCGTGGCACGCCAGACGCCACGCACTGGCAGGAACTCGGCCGCAGACTTCAAAGTGTGCCCAAGGACGTGGACAAGCACGCAGCCGCTGCCAGGCACGCTCTGGCAAACGCCGAGCCGAGTCTCGCGGCCTCCTCGCGGTGGATGCCGTCGTAATGAAGTGGAGCACTCTGATCACGGCGATGGTCCCGTGCTACTGTGCCGGGAACCCGTGCCCGGCGGTGCGATTGGAGTTTCAGATGTTGACCTTAAGTACCCCGCGAACGTAGCTCCTTGGAAAGCGCGGTAAAAGACCAGACGCTCCCCGTTGAAGCGTTTCTCCTGCCATCATGACAGAGGAAACGCGCCAGCCATGGTCGTGGTGGTGGACCAGGACCGAAAAGGTGAGACCGGGGCCGTGACACTAAATAACCGTGTTGACCAGATTTGTCCCGTTGACATTAACGGTCAACGTGACCAGCCCCATGGAGACAGACCGTAATAACCATGAATGTAACAAGCACCAAAATCACTATCACAGGTTCCTACAAGTGTTGATCCTCCGCCATGGAGGTGCGTGTCAGTGTTCCTGTAGAAACCGCGACCGCGACGCCCTGGTCCGATCGACAGGCCTGCGAATTTCCTAAGGGTGCACCAGGCGTTCCCATGACAGGAAGTGAGTTCCGCCGGTGCTGAGTTCGTCAGCCCACCTCAGTCAGCAGCCTCCGTCGCCCACCGTGACTCACGCATGGGTGAGTGAAAGTGATCAGCCTGCCGGGTCGGCAGATGAGCGCACGCCTCAGCAAGCCAGCGTCCCCTCGTGGATCGCACAAAGTGCGAAAGCTTTCCACCGACGGGATGCCGACCAGCTAGCACGAGGAAGGCGAGAGGCGTGCGATCGAGCCGTCGATCCAACCAGTCCACTGGAACCGACTCGGCGAGCGTCTCAAGATTCCTTTCTGACGTCGGAAAGGATCCAGTGCAATCACAGCCTTCGGTTGCATGCTTCGGAGAGTGAGACCCAACGAGGCCAGAGACCGGGCTTGACGGCCCGTTTGTGTGCGGCATGTGTCACGCCGGACTTGAACTCGCACAACCTCTGGATTCCGATGTTATCCAGCCTCCCCTCGCAATGGCTAGATACCGTGGTCATTCCTCCGACCTCTATCAATCGATCTCGAGAGATTCGTTGCGGATTTTCCTTGAAGACTGAGTGACTCCCACCCGGTTCCGAAAATCACGTGTCTCCAAACAAGGTGAGACCGTGGTGGAAAAGTCCTTGAGGGACCCCAGGTTGGTCTCACCTGGCTTTGGCATTTTGGATTTCGGTTGGCGTGGTGATGCCTCATGGGCGTGATGTGGAGAGAGTGGTCTGATTCACCCGAGCGAGAGAAACGCCATGCACACGGCCATGCCCCCACCCGAGGCACACGCGGCTCCTGGGCAGGGACCGTGCGCCGCCACCGAACGCCGCCCTTCTGGAGATTCAGCTGTCTCGCGCCGAGTGGATGGCTTGCCTCATTCTCCAATCCTCCACGCCGGACGCACCTCCGCCGTACCCAGACC
>JAADVT010000778.1:0-15468 GCA_023335895.1 Pythium rishiriense
ATCGAATCAAAACCTTTGCCAACCCTAAACTGGCAGCATCCATATCTACCATGTGCGTCTCCCAGGGACGAGACCACACTCCTCAACCTCGACGACCTCCACAACCAGATGATGGTCTTCCTACCGCCAGTAGACATGACCTCGCTCTGCTGCTGCTGCATCATCGACCCGACCCTCGCTCCAGACGAACACCTCGTCGACTGTGAGATCCAAGCGATCCAAGCATTGAAACCAGGAATCACAGACGTACTACGGAGTGACCCATCGTGCTCCGTCGACGTCTTCACCTCCAACTCCACCTCCTCCTACACACCCAGTGGTGGCAAGTCGTCGTCACCATCATCATCGTCGGCGACAGAGACGGCGACGTCCACGCCAACCAGTGACCACGACACGGAGAAACGACGCAAGCACCGTGAGTCCATGGCGCGGCTGCGTCGAGGCTGGCGAACGTCTATCGCTGCGTTGCAACAGCAAGAGAAGGAGCTCCAGGAGCTGCTACGCCGGATGATCACCCAGCCCACGCCGCCGTGCGAGGGTCACCACACGATGGACGAGACGGATCCGCTGGTGTCGCTGCGTCGTGCGTACCGCGAGTTGGTGGAGGAGCAGGTTTGTCTGGAGCAGGAGCATGCGAGTTTGGAAGCTGGAATGGCGCACAGGAACAAGTACGAGCGTTTGTTGGAGCGTGAACTGGTTCGGGTTCGTATGTTCCACGTTGGCGACAGTTCGGACTGAGGACTGAGGTCTCGTCCCTGGGAGACGCACATGGTAGATATGGAT
This sequence comes from Pythium rishiriense, assembly GCA_023335895.1. Classification (NCBI taxonomy): domain Eukaryota; phylum Oomycota; class Peronosporomycetes; order Pythiales; family Pythiaceae; genus Pythium; species Pythium rishiriense. The sequence continues at coordinate 784 of JAADVT010000778.1, forward strand.
GCTGCCAGTTTAGGGTTGGCAAAGGTTTTGATTCGATTGAAATTCTTAGAATGAAATTACGAAGTATGCTTCCTCCTACGATGCATATGATGAGAAGCAAGCAGTTGTTGTAATTGGGAAGGCTCTTGGTGAAGCGATGCTGTGGCCTGATTTCAAACAAAGGAAAGTTGTTCAGTCGACTATGTAAGGTCTCGCAACTTCGATTTATGATTGTGCCACAGGGGCAGTGAACGTTCTGTCAGTACACACTCGCGGTCAAGTTTCCCCTCCAACGACGATCTGCATGCGTTATGTGGACCATTCCAGGTATGTTGTTGTTGTTGGAACTGTATCCATTCCAGGTATCCTACCATGCGGTCCTGAGTACAGATTTCAACATGGTGTCTCAAACGACCATAGAACTCACGGCGACTTGGACGTAAACGAGTCGCTGTTTTGATGTGTTGTGCCTTGTCGAGCGCCGCGGACCGTTGGCTTTTTTCCACGGAAAAGACCAGTCGACTCACTCAACGTCCTGAAACAGACCAAAGTGGCGGCATCGATTGTTTCCTAAAACTACCGCGTCCAAGAGAATGTTAGATTGGAGGAACCCGTCCTGGTAGGATGTGCTGACACAGGCACAGAGGGAATCCATGAACGTGCTCATCACGGTGTGCCCCCAGCATACATTGGACCAACGAGGCAGGCTTTCGCCTTGGAGCGGCCGAATGCCATGATTTGCGACATGTGCATTACACGTCAATACTGTATCAGCTGCCTTCGAGTGTCTGGACTCCCAGTGGGATGGGTCGTCCACACACACGTGCTGTCACTGGTGCTGAGACCACACGAGAGACAAAGTGTAATACGGTTCCCTTTAAAGTTCGCCTTCGAACAGGAAGCGAAGATCGCGGTTGGCAGTCACGCTCGTTTTCAATACATTTTCAGACGCATCGTAGGTGTTCGACCGGGTAGCGTTGAGCGAACTGGTGACGCACAGTCGGCGTCAACCTCCCTGCAAATTTCGCAGCCACAAGTGGCACCCTTTCTCCAGCCACGGGGCTGGGACTCTTAGTGGGAGGATACGGGAGTGGTACACTCTCGAGTCCGTTGGATCTGTTCTCACTTGCCTCCGCCACAACGACAAAGCTTACCAACCGTAGAGACACGGTCTTACACCCAACTGCGGAACGAGAGGTATCACTGCAACAACAGAACTCAGCACTGAGGCGAGTACCGAAAAAAGGCCCGGTCCTCAGCCACAAAGTCATGCTGTAGCTTCTTTTGCAAAAGAGATTATGTCGAGGGCTCTCATAATTTGAATGTATCGAAAACCAATCGAGTTGTCCACCGAGTTGGCATGTGCTGACTCGTGGGACAGCACAACCAGTTGCTTGTCTGCAGAGGTTGGAAGCTCGAAAGGTCCAATCTGCTTCGCGTCACCTGGGTTCAAAGCTGCTCCATCCACACCGGACATGATGAGTGGACGGGCGAAGACGAGTAGATGAACTCGAAAGTCTTCCCCGAGAGCGATTCTTCCGTTTGGGATACCACCGCCTTTCCGATACTACACTGGTACAGTACCGCACTCCACTCTTCAACACGCTGTTTCAAGATTACGGGAGGAACCTAACTTTGACGGAGATAGCGAAAGCCCGGCAATTCATAAAGCACACTCACCCCCAATCATGGCCCTATCAAATGGTCCCCGATGTTGAAACAGCAGGGAAACTTGGTGGAGGTAGAAGAAGGTGAGATGCGAACGCAGTGACAGTGACGGCCACGAATGGGTGGTCCCAGGGATGGACCTGATTGAGGGATGGACGCGAAGGTGCACCTCTAGATGAGCAAAGTGCATCGCTGGACGCACGCACGTGAGCGCGACCGTTTGGCCCGTTACCTCGGGGAGAAATCAGCCGCCGTCGAGTCCCTCTATGGGAACCAGCTCTTCGGCTGCAACCGCCCCAGCCACAGAAAAGAGACCGTGGGGGGAGATTATTGAAATCAACCAAATCTGGCGGGTATTCGCTTCAAGAGGTATTTTAAAAAGAAATTGATGCGTCCACCCATTCCTAAAATGGCTACTATATTCGATATAGGAGGTTTATGACCGGTACATTGAATAGTCTAAACGGATTCTCCACCGTCTGTGTTTCTCGTTTTGGACGGGCTCCGTCATCTCTCCCAGAAAAAGGAGAAACAGATTATGCCTCCAATGTCACCTGTCACGACTTGAAGACAAGCCACGTCAACGCTGTGGACCACACCACACGAGGGCGATCGTGTGGGCGTCGCAGACACCCCGTCCGTCCAGCCTCCCCCCCTTCTCCGATCAGAGCCAACGCGTAGAGGGGGAAGCAGGCTCCTCGTTCGTGTGCTTTGACAAAAACCAGCAATTAACGCGACCGTGGTCTCTCGCTTCTCGAACATTGTGCACCGAGATGGACTATTTGTCCTTCGACGGGCCCTCGAGCGGCTGCAGCTCCGAGGCCGAGCAACTGCTGGACGATCTCGATATGCTCCTGCCCTTCGACCCCGGCGACTACGGCCTTGATGACGAGGGGCGCGAGGCCGCCCCCGTGCGCAGCCCGACCCAGGAGCGGCGTCGCAAGCACCGTGAGGGCATGGCGCGGCTCCGCAACCAGCGTCGCAACAGCATCCAACGGCTCGAGACCCAGGCTCGGTCGCTCCACAAGCGGCTACGCAAGGCCCTCGCTTGGATCGGCCGCCACCGCGCGACCCACGAGGAGCATGGCTGTCGCTGCCTCGCGTACACGGAGCTCGTCGCGGCCGCCGAGACGCTGCTCGAAGAACAATACACGCTCGAAGACGAGCTCCGCTTTCGCGAACGTTACGCGCGACTCGTGCGCAACGACACGATGCGCATGGAAGAAGAGTCCAAGGCCTCGGAGGCCGTGATCGCCACGATCGAAACGGGTGACGGCTACTGGGTGCAATTCGCGGACAATGAACGTCCTCTTTTTTACGACTTTGAGCCCGTGGAACGATGTACGGCCGCGATCCAAGCCAGTCTCGGCGTCATCGCGTCGGTGCGAGAGATCCTATCGCAAGCCGATGTTAATGTACAGTCTGCGCACTGTCTCGGCTGGCACGTGGAGCACACGCTCACGGGCATCGACGACGACCTCGAGAAGCCCCAGCTTCGGTACCGGTTTTCGCGTCGCGTCTCGCGGCTCCGCACGACGTTGAAGGAGCTCGAAGAACGCACGTGGAGCATGCTGCGCACGCCGCAGCTACTCGCGCGCATGTACGGCTCGACGGTGATCGCCAAGGTCGTCCAGGACGTGAGCAACGATGCGTTCATCTTGATGCGCAACTCGCCCGAGCGCAGCAACCACAACCGGTTCCGGTTCTTCAGTCTCGCCACGCGGCTATGGGCCACGGACGAGCAGTCGGTCGCAGTGGTCAAGACCATGCTGCCCAAGCAGCCTCGCCAAGTGGACCTCGAGCAGCGCCACGGGCTCGATGATACGGGCGACGAAGGCGCGGTCGTGTGGCTACGGTCGGGCGCCTCGTGCTTCCAGTTTACCGAGGCCACGGACGACACAATCCAGGTCGAGTACACGGGCTTCATCGAGTGCGTCGACCGAGGCCACGCGCTCCACCTCGTCACGGAGACGTGTCTCTCGCTGCTTCGCTGGGAGCAGTTTGTCGTGCCACCGCGCATGCTCGCGCAGTGAAAATATGAACGAGATAAATCGCCGTAAAAAATGGTTTGGGATCCGAATTACACGATGACACTAAAAAAAAAGTGATCAAAACCTGTTTATGCATGTCGCTTACCTGGCCTTGACATTGGTCTTCGGCTCCTCTCCCTCTTGCAGTACATAACATGTTCAGGGGTCAGTCAGTCATCTTCGGTACCCGACGAGTCCGATGCGCTTTCACGCCGAGGCCTCTGGGTTACGGTCTCTTTTTTTGTTATTGTCAACGGCTCCTCCTTGTGCAGCCGGCGCGACTGGAGGTCTCGTTGAAAAAGTCGACCGCGTGTCGCGCGTGAGATGACGGGAGAGGATACGAGATGACTCACTTTCCATTCAGTCGTGTCACGCTTTGCCGTCGTGTCTTGCCTCTGTGTTGGTTATGCTGCGACACACGCTGGAACGAGGAAGAGAGAGGATCGCCCGGCTGTTCGGGGCCCCCCTTGTTCCGGAGACCGTGACGGAACTGCCTGGCGCTGCCCGCCGAAGCCGAGCTCACGGAGGGCGGACCGTGGAGAGCGATCCGATCCAACGCAAGAACGTCGCTATGGCGTTTGGCAACCACGACAACGCGGCTCGGAATTCCTGTCAGTTCGGTCCGGTCCACTCACTCGCAAGGTGGTCCTCCCACACCTTCAACAAAGCATGGGCTGCTCCTCCACCAAGGCGATTCAGGACGTCCACATGATCCAGATCCACAACGTTTGGGGAGATGAGCCCTCCCCCCAGGTGTTCGACGCCGTTTGGGTGCGTTCGGTGGGATCGGAGACCGTCGGCGAACTTTCCACGGACACGACACGCAATCAGGACGCGTCGCGCCGAGAAAAATAAAAAAAAACACGCGACACTCGCGGAAAACATGAATGCCACGCTGGGGCCCGACGACCGCGGGCTCGCGGACGCGCTGGCCGAGCTGCTCGACAGCGACACCGCGTCGCCCCTCGACGTCGACGAGACCGCGAGCGGCGCGACCAAGCGGCGCCTGCTACATCGCGAGGTCGTCGCGCGGTCCCGCAGCCGCCAGCGCGAGCGCGTCGCACAGCTCGTCCGGCAGGAAACGGCGCTACGACGGCAGCTCACGCGGCTGCTCCAGGCCCGACGAACAGAGGACGCGGAGACCGCGCGCGGCCTGTACGCGGCGCTGGTCGCGAGCCAGCAGGAGCTGCTGGCGGCCAACGACGCGCTCGAGGCGCTCGTGCACCGCCACTACCTGTTTAGCCGGCTGGTCCAGTTTGAGCGAGGGCACGTGGTGGACGGACCCACGTGCGACGGCCACACCAAGCCCAAGCAGAAGACCACAAATACCAGACACGAGGGAGACGTGTGGCTGCGCTTCCTGCCTGGCCAGCCACCAATCCGGTACGAGCGTGCAACACCAACGCAGAGCGCGTACCTGGTCAGCGTCTGCTTCCACTTGGCGGGGTACCTCGAGAAGGCCTTCGGCGAGGACACGCACCTACGCGTCGACGAGGCCCACGTGCTGGGCTGGCGCGCGCAGCGCGCGATCCACTTTGACGACGAGCTCCAAAAGAAGATGTTGTACTTTAAGTTTTCTCGGCGGGTGCCGACGTCCCACGCGACTCTGTTTGAGATCCAGCAGCGCTCGTGGGAGGTGCTGTCGACCCCCGAGAACCAGGCGCGGTTGTACAGCGTCCCCGTGGCGACGCAGCTCGCCCAGCAGATCGACGCCAACGCGCAGATCGTGTTCCAGCACAAGGCGTACCACGTGCCCGTGTGGTTTTACTCGCTCAACGCGCAGGCGTTCGAGCCGGGCGTCGTGCGGCAGACGATGATGGTGCTGGACAGGCCACCACCACGCGAGCAGGAGGACGCTCGTCCAACCATTGTGTGGCTTCGGGAAGGGATCATCTGCCTGACGTTTCGCCACCATGGCGGTCCGACCGTCGAGATCGAGTTTGCCGGGTGCATGCGTTGTATCGACGAACGCCACGCGCAGTTTATGCTCATCGACGTTGGCTGCGTGCTCGTGCGTTGGGAGAACCTCGTTTTGCCATCGCGGCTTTTGTTATGAAACAACACTCGCCTTGTTGTCGGGTTCTTTGGAACCAACAACGGAATCAAGTGATACGACCAGGATACACGTCTCCAGTTCTTCTCGTGAATGAGCAGCTTTTCAGACGAAGCTGGCTTAATCTCGTGGAAAATATGTCCACCACGGCCATCTCGTCCATGGGACCGTCGAAAATCAATCGAGTGGACCAATATTTCTCCACATCAGTCCGCTCTACGTGTGCACTCACCCGGTAACGGGAACCGTCCGCGGTGTTCGGGCGATCCTCAAGAGGGGGCTCCTCTTGAGCACGGTTACGCTCTTCGCAGGACTCACGGTAGTGGCCTTTGGCCAACATCATTACCCGAACGGCCATTACTCATCGCGGGCCCGTCTGAGCAACGCGGTGTATATGTACAGGGCGGCACCCGAAACCGATCGGTCTGACCACACGCTCCCTACATACGTACATACCAGCATGCCACAACAACCCGTACGTCGATCTTCCGCTTCTCAGTTGAATTCCACGGACAGCCACGTATCCTAATCGATGCGGGAGCTCCCGAAACATTTTCTTTTTTTAACGTTCGGGTTCCGCGGCGGTCTTCAATCTCCCCCACCATCGCCCATGGGCAATGTCCACGAACGTGCCTAGAGCACGGTCTCGCTCCTGAGTCGAGCATGGAGAGGATGATGTGGGGGGCGTTGCAGACAGCTTCCGCTGGCCAGTTTAGCGTCTCTAGTGGGTGCCGTCCGACGCGAAAAGCGTTTTCCGTCCAGCGGAAAACCACCGTCCGTCAACGCGGATCGCACGCCATCGACGCGGGAGAAGAGGGGAGCCGCCCGTGTGCAGCTGCCTCCTCGGGGGGCGGGCGCCCCCTCGCGGATCGTTTTTGCCGGACCGTTCCGGAACCAGTGCAACTGCCCTGGTGTGTCAGATCCTCGCCACCCGATAACCACCACACTCCCATCCGGTCGAGGCCGATCAGGAGCAGCTCTGTTGAAGCCCGAAACCAGATCTCGCAGGCACGCTGGCTCGTTTCTGTCATGGCCAGATACGCCAGCTGAGGACAGTCATCCGACTCTTGTGTACAAGACATGGTCGTGTTCTGCGCCGCCGCTGGCTCCAGGCTCAGCGCGGAGAGCCCCCAGAGAGATCGCACGGGGCTTGACTCAAAAGCCGCCGCCGCGCACGACTTGGCGGGCCGAGCGAGTGCCAAGAAGCGGGGCGGCGGTGACAGTGTGAAGAGGAGACTGCGCTCCCCTCCGCTCCTCGGTTTTGCCCTCTGCGTGGAAGATTCTTTACCGGACGGTCGCGATGCTGGCGTCTGATCCTCGCACTCACTCGGAAACTTGAGCCTCCCTTCCCTCATCAGCATGTTTGCGTTGGAAGGCTCGGCGTTCGATACCGTCCACGACATGGTCATGCGAGACCCCGGCGACGCCCACGGACTGCTTTGGATCGACCGCTTTCTCGACGAGCTCGCCGTCGACTCCAACTCAAGCGGGAGCAGTAGCAGCTCCGACGTGGCCGACAATGTCTCTAGTGACGTGTCGATGGTTGACACGATCTTGGCAGGGAAGGCACCACAAACGCATGACGAACGCAAGAAACTCCATCGCGAGTCCATGGCGAGACTACGAAGCGAGCGACGCACGCGTATCGGACGACTCGACGCACAAGAGACACGGCTCCACCGACAACTACGACACGCACTCGCCTTCTTCCAGCGCCACCACCAGACGGCCCACGACGATACGACCCCACCATGTCCCTGCAAGGCGTACGTCGCGCTGGTCCAGGAGAGCGAGCGGCTCCGAGACGAGCAGTACGCACTCGAGCACCAGCGCCACGCGTGGAAGCGATACATCAAGTTGGTGACGGTGGAGAGTGAGCGGACGTCTGAGGCGACGCGGACAGACTTTACGTCCGAGGTCAATCCAGAAGAGCCGCCACTGGTATACGTCGAGGAGTCGTTGGAAATGTGTGGTGTTGTCGTCACCAGCGCTCTCGGAGAGATCGCGCGGACCAAGATGGCGTTGATGTCCAGTACAAGTGCTGTCTCCGCGGACTGCCTGGGCTGGCGGGTCGACCAGAGGATAGATGATGGCGATACGTCGGCACTACTACAAGTGAGGATGGCTGGCCGTGTCGCAGGCGACCACGCGTCGCTTCATGGTCTCCAGCATCGCACGTGGGAGATGCTCCGGGATCGAACGCCACGAGTGTCGCCACTTCTAGGCAACGACAAAGTGGTCCAGACACTTGATAGCAACGCCTTCATCACGCGCGGCCGAGCACCAACGTCGTCGCAAGTGTGCCTGACGGCGAGAGACGTCGCAGAGGACGGCCACGCGGTGACACTGATCGTCGCCCCACTCGACACGACTGCGCTCCCCGAACACGCATGGCGACGCGGCGTCTGGGCTCTTCGGTTTACTCGTATCGAGGCGGAAACCAGTGGTGGCTGTGACGCCATCGAGGTGGAGTGTGTGTTCCGGCTGGAGTGTGAGGATGTGGCCCACGCAGCGCGGCAAGGCGCCGCGTTTCGTACGGCTCTGCTACAGTGGGAGCTCGAGGCTATGCCGCCGCCGCCTCGACTGCCCGTCAAGTAGCTAGGATACAACGCACGGATAGGATAGACGTGGGTCCAAGGCCACAACTAGAGTAGTTCATCGTGAACGTATCTGGTCTGGCGTTATGCTAATTTATACTGCCTTCACGCAATGTTTTAGTGTTTCTCCCGCTTTCGGTGCCTCGCCAGGACGACGGACGGAGGGCCATTCGTCTCGCGCTGGCCACGCTCGTCTGTCGGAGGAGGATTCGTGGAAATGGTAATGCAAGCACCGAGTGGGATTGGTCCCACGATACTATATCTTCCATCGTCCTAGCGATTTGCTGCCAGCAGCCGATCGGTCCAGACCGGCACTCTCTGGCGCTCGGACGCCCTTATCCGTCGAACACTTCAAAAGCGATCCTCCGGCCGTTGCTCAAACGCGGCCCTCGGCTCGGGCCTCGATGCGCGTCCAGCGGAAACCGATTCCGACAACCATGGTGTTTCCGGTGGGGCAGCGAGCACTGCGCTGGCCAGATCCGGATCCCATCAGGAGTCTTTTCACTACCACTATGCCTGATCCACATCAACAGGTCCCTATGGCAAGGACCTCGACCAGTCTATCGCCCAGAGACTACTGTTCCAGCTAGAGAGCCCACTGAGTTGATGGGCGTTTTGGGGAGACTCAGATCCTGCTCACACGGCTCGTCTGTGTCGTCCCAGACGATTCCCCGCCCTCCACGCTCGGGACTTCATCTCACGAGTCGTGTAACGAGCGAAACAAAGCTCGTGCTCTGTGCAAACTGTCAGGGTCAAGGCTGGACACCTCCAGGAGTTCCCTCATAGACGATGACGTACACAGGTGTCTCCTCTCCAATGCGACACAACGCCAGTAGACACAAGTTGCCGCCGTTGGGAGGGGCGCAGCTGGCTACTGCGCTGCCCATCTCGGCCTGTCCAAAGCTGCTTAAGCCATCCTCGAGTGTCTTCCTCCTCTCGCTCCACGTACACCACTTCAGAAGTTGAGACGCCCCCCTCAAGGCCATGTCTACGACAGACAACGATTGCGCCATCCACGAAGTCGCGGAGGACCCCGACGGCGCCCACGAACTGCTATGGATCGACCGCTTCCTTGACGAGCTCGCCGTCGACTCATGCTCTAGCGGGAGCTCCGACATCAATGAAGATACGACTGTTGGATCGTCGGTGCGCGATGCGACACTGTGGAATCCAGAACCATTGACCCATGACGAGAGGAAGAAACTCCATCGAGAGTCCATGGCGAGACTACGAAGCGAGCGACGCACGCGTATCGGACGACTCGACGCACAAGAGACACGACTCCACCGACAACTACGACACGCACTCGCCTTCTTCCAACGTCACCACCAGACGACCCACGACGATACGACCCCACCTTGCCCCTGCAAGGCGTACGTCGCGCTGGTCCAGGAGAGCGAGCGGCTCCGAGACGAGCAGTACGCACTCGAGCACCAGCGCCACGCGTGGAAGCGGTACATCAAGTTGGTGACGGTGGAGAGTGAGCGGACGTCTGAGGCGACGCTGGTAGACTATACGTCAGAGATGAGCCAAGGGGACCCGCCTCGGCTGTACGTTGAGACGTCCGTCCAGGAGTGTGAGGCGGCGCTCTACAATGCTCTCGAGGGAATTGCAGCGACCAACGAGTTGCTCTCGACGACTCGACCTCAAGCCTCCGAGGAGTGTCTCGGATGGCGAGTCCATCGAACGGTGGCTGACCACGTGCTCCATTGTCGGTTAAGTCGCCGTGTCGATGGTGATATGTCGACCCTCCTCGGGCTCCAGGATCGCGCGTGGGAGACGTTCCGCAGCGCTCCAGCACGCCTGGCGCCGTTATTCGGTTGGGACACGGAAGCCACCGTGGTCCAGACCGTCGATGCCGATGCCTTCGTCGCACGAAGCCGCTCGTCCGAGTCGCCGCCTTGCGTGTGTCTGACTGCGCGGTCGCGACCAGCACGAGACGGGGCGGTGACACTGATCGTTGCCACGCTGGACAAGGACCCATCACGTGGTAATACGACCACCGAAGGCCACCACGAGGACGGGAGCACGGACCGCGTTCGTGGCCTGTGGGGGCTTCGACTCGCGCCAATCCACACTATTACCCGTGGTGACGACCCCGAAGCGATCGAGATCGAGTGCACGGTCTCTGTCCAGTGTGAGAACTTGGCCGACGGAATGCAGAGGTTCGCTGCGTGTGCGACAGCGCTGCTTCGGTGGGAGCTCGCGGCCGTGGCGCCACGCTCACTCCTGCCGTCGACCGTGTAGAATTGTCTAGAGGAACTGATAAGGCTGTAACTGATACATATCGGTGTTCTAGGATTTCTCGAAGGTCTCCTCAACGTGTCGAGTGATCCCTTCCTCAGGGCGTTTGATTCGTTGAAAGCGATCCGATTTGCTGTCTGTGATTGGGTATTACAAAGGGCATCGTCTCATGATGTGAGACCTTCCACTAAAAGCCCCCACAAAGAGAAGCAGCCACCCGACTCGTCGCAGTGCCCTGGGGCCGTGACGCTCCGTGACGATACGATGGAGGTCGATCTGGACGCGCTGCTCCTGCAGGAGGATTCCGGCTCGGAATACGAAGACGCGAGTCGCGCGTTGACCGGCGAGGCGGCCGAGTCCGACGTGGCGCGCTCGCCGTCGCGGCCCGAGTCGCCGTGCTCCGTGGAGGCTGCGCCACCGCAGGCCCAGCGCTCCAAGCGCCGCAGTGGGAAGCTCCTCGTGCGCCACCGCGAGTCCATGGCACGGTACCGACAGGAGCAGCGTGCGCGGGTGGACGCGCTGACGGCCCAAGAGGCGGCGCTCCAGCGTATTCTCCTCCAAGTGCTGGCCCACAACAAGCCCATTGAGATCGGCAACCAGGACACGTCACCGCTCCAGCGCTTCCAAGCGCGGTTCACAGAGCTTGTACGCACGCGCGAGACGCTTGCAGCGGAGCAGCGGCAGCTACTGGAGACCGTCGTAGGCCACGCGCAGCGGTTCGGCTCGCTCCAGATCATGATGAACCACATGTTTGCCAATGCCGCTTCTCCACGGGACTCGGACGCCCACGAGCTGGTCGTTGAAGACCGGATACGTAGACTATATCTGAAGGACTGCGGGCAGACACCGGACGCGACGCCACAAGAGCAAGGGAACGAGGAAACGCCCGAGAACGACGTTGTCGAAGAGATCGAGGGGACGACGGGCCATTGGCTCGAGTTTCTGCCCCACGAGCCACGTCTGTTTTACGAGAACGAGTCGCACACGTCGAGCAGCGCGATCATCCGCGCTGGGCTCGCCGGGATCCAGGGCGTCCACGACTCACTGTCGGGCCCCAACCACGCGGTGGCGTCGTGTCTCGGCTGGCGAGCCGAACAGACCAGCACGCTCGATCCGTCCACGGGCCGGCGCAAGTTGCAAATGCGGTTCACCAAGCGCGTGCCGCGCGCGCGCACGACCCTCCGTGACCTCCAGGACCAGACCTGGGTCTTTATCAACTCGCCCGAGCTCATCGCGCGCGTGAACAACGGCGCCGTGACCGCCAAGGTCGCGCAGCAGCTCAACGACGACACGATCGTGCTGCTGCGCAACTCGCCCGACGCCCACGGCCACCGGCGGTTCCGGTATTTCAGCTTGAACGCGCGGCTGTGGTCGACAAGCGACGGCGCCGCGAGTGTGCTCATGCTCGTGCTCGACAAGGAAGCGCGGCTCGAGCGGCCGCTGGAGCTCGACGCCACGCGGCCGCCGCTGCGCTGGCTCAAGCACGGCGGCTCGAGTCTGCGCTTCTCGGTCGCACGCGACGACGCGGACACGATCGAGATCGAGTACACGGGGTACATTGAGAGCCCGAGCGACGACCACGCGGCGTTCCTCATGGTCGCCAACACCTCGGCGCTGCTGCGCTGGGAGCACCTCGTCGTGCCGCCACGGCTGCTCGGGTGAGCTCCTGCGATGAAATCCCTAGAGCTTCGAGTAGGAGGGATACTACCCTTCAGTGGGTCCAGTCTCCAGTGGTCTCCGCCCAAACGATCGCTCCCCAGCGTGATCGAGGGCACGGTACCTCGTTCTGGACCACGAGGTCTAATCGCGCCCAGGTGACCGAGCTGACTAAGTACCGTGGCGTCCGAGCCAAGGATGGAGCGACGCCGAGGCTCTAGTCTGCTGGCACTCGCCACGTATGGCCGTTGCGAGCGTGTCGAGGCCTCACGTACAGCGCCATCGACTCCACCTTGGCGAAGGGAGACACTGACCAAACAAACATGCAGTGATAGGATCACTGAGATAGGATAATAGTTGTGCCCCTCGAGTCTAAACATTGTAGGTGAAGATAACCGCCTCTCTCCATTTTACGTCTCGTAATTTACGCGTCAAAAAAGCCGTTTGCTCTTTCTGCCGTCCCCTGGCAGCGTGGCACCGTGACATGTTCGACTTGTCACGCGATCACCAAACACGCGCAAACGATCGCCATTTTTTTCCTTTTTGGTTTTTTTTGCTCCCGCGGGAACACGATTCTCCACCCCCACTGGCGCCAACTGTGCAGAATCATAATTCGAAACATTCAGTTGGGAGGGCCAAGAAAAACAACGATGGACTATCCACCCCTAGGCATGGCACTGACTGGCGAAGCATGGCGAAGGACCTCACGCGGCCGTCGTTTTGTGGACGGTGCGCAGGGTGTCACTCGCGAACACTGCGGAACTCTCGGACCTCCCGACTGGACGGTCGCACTGGCCCGATCCCTGTGTCGCTCTCCATGCAGAGCGCAGGTTGGTCGATCCGTGCCCAAGAAAACCAACTGTCTCCGCGGTCAGGTATTTTACCGTTATATTTCCGAGGGGTCCCGTCGCCCCCCTTGCGTTTAGGCCCTGCCACGAACACAATTCCATCGTTGCCAGCCGCGCTCGTGGCATCACGATGAGCGACGAGCTCGCGGTCTTCGGCGGGCCCGAGCTCGACGAGGACCTCGCGGCGTTCATGATGCTGGACGAGTACGCGTTCACGCACGACGTGGACGCCGCGCAGTGGGACGCCGCCGTGGCGCTGGCAGCGGCCACGCCGGCCTCGTCGAGTCCGAGCACGAGCGACAGCGACAGCAGCAGTGCCATGGTGCCAGCGCCGGCGCCCCCGGGGGACGAGGACGACCACGGCGAACTCCACCGTCGCCGGCGCCACCGCGAGTCGATGGCGCGGTACCGCCAGGAGCGGCGCGCGCGCGTCGACACGATGAAAGACCAGGAGGCCAAGCTCCAGAAGATCCTGCTCCAAGTGCTCGCGCACAACAAGCATGCCAGTGGCGCTGGCACGGCGCGTGGCACGGCGCTCCAGCGGTACCAGGCCCAGTTCACCGAGCTCGTGCGTGCGCGCGAGGCGCTGGTGCTCGAAAAGCACGAGCTCACGGGCCGTTTGGCGGTCCACGACCAGCGCGCGCGCGCGTTCCAGAGCATCTCGGAGCAAGTGTTTAGCAAGTCGATGTTTGTGTTCCCACGCACGCCCGGCGGCGTGTGGCTCCGGTACGACGAGCACGAGGCGCCGTTCTACTACGAACCCATCAAGGAGGAGCTGTGCCGCAAGACCATCGCGCTCGGGCTCAAGAAGATGGCCGCGCTGTTGCGGTCGCTGCCGCGCACGCAACTGCCGCAGCCGCCCGCGGTCGCGTCGTCCAACCTGTTGGGCTGGAACGCCGAGCGCGCGTTCACGACCAACGAGCGCGACGACCCGGTCATGCTGTTCCGGTTCGCGCGGCGCGTGCCCCGCGCGCTCGCGACGTTAGACGCCATGCTCGACCGCGCCTGGAAGATCTACACGTCGCCCGACGTCATGAACCAGTCGTCGGCGGCGTCCGTGCGCACGCAGCTCGTGCAGCAAGTCCACGAGGACATTGTCATCATGATTCGCAACGCGCCCGAGAAGCAAAGCGAGGGCCGGTCGCGGTACCTCGGGCTGTACCACAAGATGCGCACGGGCGACGAGCCCGACGCGGACCCGCGCCACGGGCGCTGCGCCATGATCTTCACGATGCTCATGAACCGCGCACCGCGGGAAGACACGGAGGATTTCGCCTCGACGATCCGCAACAGCGGCAACTGGCTCAAAGACGGCTGCGCGCTACTGCGGCTCACGGAAAAGCCCGTGACGCCGTCGAACCGCGACGCGGCCATCGACGTCGAGTACATGGGCTACGTCGAGTGCCGGAATCTCCAGCACGGCGAGCACATGTGGACCGAGCTGTGTCTGCTGATGCTGCTGTGGCAACGAGCCGTCGCGCCGCAGCAACTGCTCGCGGCGTGAGCGACGATCCTATCATGCATAAGTTATTTATGACCCGTACAATGCAACAAAAAAATATGTAAACCATGGTTTGTCGATGAAGTAAGTGGGCATGGGGGGGGGGGGG
>JAADVT010000779.1:0-15433 GCA_023335895.1 Pythium rishiriense
ATAATGAAGTGGACCACATGAATTTGGGCACTTCGAGAGTGATGGTTGTAACGAACGACCGCGGGTTTTGGCGCCAACACCATTTTGGCCGCGAACGACGGGGGCTTGCCATGTCGACACGCGGATGGGAAGGTGAGGACGCCGACGTCGGGTACTCGGCGCGCCGTGGCGATGAACCGCGAGACGCCGGTGAGAGCGGCCCAGACGGCCGCCCCGTCGGAGACGACGCGGCCAACGACGCGTCCCAGAAGGCGCCGACCACGACCAAGCGGAAGCGCAATCTGCTCTCCGACTCGCATTTGCTCTCGCAGGAAGGCTTCAAGAAGATCTACCAGACCTTCCCATACCAGACCAGCAGTGCCATCGCTGGACAAGAGGTACGGAAAGAGTGCATGGTCTGGCATTTTTGCATGGCGTTGACCTGAACTCGGGTTTGTTGTTGTTGCACGCAGGCCAAGGCGCTGAGCTCGTTGATCAAGATGTACAAGCAGTGGGCGTACGATCTGTACCCGGGGCTCAACTTCGACGATTTCGTGGACCGCACCGAGGCGCTTGGCAAGTCCCACACCGTCCAGGGGCTCATGTCGGACTTGCGCAGCAAGGAGATGCGTCGCGCGCTCGGCATCCCGGAGGAGTTCATCGACGGCGCGGGGGAGGACGCACGCGGCGGCGGAGACGAGGCGTATGAGCCGCGTGAAGCTGATCCCGAGGAGTCGGGCTTCATCGTGCCTGGCGGCGACAACGACGACGACGATGATGGTAATTTCAGTGAGGAAGAGGCCCAGTTTTGAACGGAAGGCGCGAAAGTGGAAGATGCAGATCGAGCGTCCCCTCGGAAAGAAAGGGTGTCTAGTCGATCACCACCCATGTACAATAGATCACCACTGCATCCGATTTAGATGATGCCTCATGAAAGACGTTGGGTTTTCTCTCGAAAACGACGTATCCAGACACTTTTCCGGATGCTGACCCATTTCTCCGGATCGACTGATGCATTCACCGGATGGTATCCACCGGTAATTCTGAAAAACCCTGCGACTCCCGGGCGTAAAGCTGCTCACTGTGACAACAGTCCCACCCACCGTGCAGTCCCATCCAGAAGAAAAGAAAAGAAACTGGGTTTTGTGTCCAACGGGTTCGTACACGGGTTTCTGTGACTCATTCCTGACGACCCGTGGGTTTTGCTGTCTGTGAGTAACGTTCCGGTTCACCTCTTCCGTGTTTTCGGCGTGGATTGCAACCCGTTGAGCCCGTTCATTTCTAAACCCACCCACCCGTTTCGTCAGGTCCATTCTGTCTGACCTGACTCGCCCGTGAAAGAAGGGAAGGGGTCCCTCTTTCCTCCCCCATACCAAGCGAACAGACGGGAGCGAGTCATCCACGCGGGGCGCACGAGCACGCCGGGCGACCGCGAACCGGGAGAGGTCACGCACGCCCACAAAAGACTGACCAGAGCCACCTCCATCGCCTAGCGAACGCCTCCCATTGAGAGTTCCTCGCACGAGCGATCGACTGGAACAAGCGCCCCATCGCGAACAGAAACGGACTCGCCCTTTGTGTCGCCCGCTACCCGACATGCTCGCGATGCGACCGGCGCAAGGCACCCCGTCCTTGGCCTCGGCCAGCAGCAACGGCAGCCTCGTGGGCGGCGCGCTGCCCAACGTCACGGACGCCATGTTTGACGCCTCCGTGGACTGCGCGATCTGCGAGAAAAAGTTCCACGCTTTTCGCCGCAAGCACCGGTGCCGGGTATGTCTGCGTTGGGTGGGGTTGGTTGGATCGTATCGAGCTAATGGACATTTTGCGTGGGTGTGTCTGTGTATGTGTGTGTGGGAACTTTAGTCGTGCGGAAATGCCGTGTGTGGCAGCTGCGCGCGCAACCACAAGATCATGCCGTCGACTACGCTCATGCGATACAACAACGAGCCCATGCGTGTTTGCGACCGCTGTATCCAGGGACAGACGCAGATGATGCAGGAGCGCCGCCGCCTTGAGGACATTGAGCGCGCACGCGCACGGCAACAGGCCGCGCTCCAGGAAGAACGCATCGCGCGCATGCTCGAGCAGTCGCGGCTCGACCAAATTCTCGCCGAACAGCGTGCACTCGAGGAGCGGCAGAAGGCCGCCCACTTGCGTGCGCTCGAGCGCAAACATCTCGGCCCGCGTCCCGACCGCGCGTCGATCCGCCGCCGCCGTAGCATGGACGACTCGATGCTCGTATCGGCGGCCGCGCCGGTTGCGGCGGTGCTCAAGACGTCGCTCAAGGACCTTGACGTATTTATTAGCGACGCAGAGAAGCGCGCACTGGAGATTCTGGACATGGCAAACATCAAGCCGACAGCGCCCGCCGCCGCCACCCCTGCGCCTCAAATGGCCGCAATGGCGGCGACAGTTGTGCGAGAGGCGACGATCGTGCCCGAGGCCGACGAATGCGCGATCTGTCTGGACACCATGGATGTCGGTGACGCGATTTACACAACGGCATGTCGCCACAGCTTCCATTGGCGGTGTCTCAAGGATATCCAAAAATCCGACGCGTCGAACGCCGACAAGTGTCCGTCGTGCCGCGCGACCATGGAGGAAATGCAGGTCAAGAAGGTGTGCGACCACCCACGCGTGCGGCTCGGCCACCGCTTCTGCCGCGACTGCGGTGCTGGCGTCACTGAGCGTGACGCGAAGCCGCGTCCCAGCGACGACTTGCCGTCCACCCACACACCAAGCGGTGTCGCCCCACCCTCGCAGCCGACGTCGTACCGCGCGAGTTCCCACGGCGCGCTCGTGCGGTGTCCTCAGTGCCAGATCCAGATGCGCGTGCTACCGCATATGTACAACATGTAAGTACCCAAACCTCGACCCCGCGATGGCAATTCTGGGAGAGCGTAGGAGCTGACGTCCTTTGTATCGTACAGGCGCGTCGCGTGTCCGTCGGGCCACATGTTCCTCGTCCAAGTCGCCGGCCAAGCGCCGCCGCAGAATCCGTCCCTGTTTGGAGGCCGTGCGCCGCCGCGTGGTGCGCCCAACGGGTACCCTGCCTCGTCCTACCACTACCAGCCGCGATCCAACTACACGGGGTTGTAATGTTGAAGCCCCCCTGTTGGGATTAGAGCAGGCCGGCAAACACAATTGATTTTTTATATCCGTAACCAGGTTTCGCCGTGCGAATGTGTTCACGGTCTCCCCCTTCTCACTAGTGTCCTCCGCTATGGGCAACACGAAAGCCACGATGATACCGCCGCTTCGCGCATGTGGTCTTTCCAGCCACCAAAAACGTTGAATCCACTCTTTCCCGAACTCAGCCACCAAAGAGACACAGTCCGGTGCGGCAAAGACACGACGAGGAGCCGAAGCAGAGAGCATTCGAGATGGAGGAGCAAGACCCGTATCCCCACGCAACGAGCTATTCCTCACGACCCCACCCGCCCACACATAGCACCACGCCACTGGTAGCGTTCTGTACCAAATGCAGAATGTGAGAGAGGGAGAGCATCGACAACCAGCATTGGATCCAGCTGCGACGTGTGAACATATGGGCTACTATATGGGTAGATCCAGTAAACTAGCCACCCAGGTGGGTTTTTGGCGGTGAACATCTAAAACCCTACCCCGCATGGGACCGCGGTTCACTTGATGGCCGAGCGCGGTCTCGCCAAAGCCGAACCGCGAGTGGCCAGTCTTTCGGGTCTCCGGCCCTCCAGCCAGCCATTCGCTCTAGGCTCAAGAGAGGCCAGCGATTCCGCGGTTCCCAAGTCATTTCGCCTTTGAAGTAAAACGAAAGCAAAACCATGGCTGTCGGTGAGTACTTGATGACGACGGGGCGCTCCGCGGGCGCGGACGAGAATGGGCGCGCGGCGCGTGCGACGTGTGCGCGAGATCGCGGCGGTGCCGTGCGTGGCGGTTGCGGCGCGTTACGCGGCGCCGATCCGGAGATATGAACGCGAGAAATACCGACCTCCCGAAAGCCGGCGCTCCTCACATCATTCGACGGAATTCAGCCCACACAGTAGACCCTGGCGATCGCCATGGCAGGCTGGCACTCGAGCCACGCGTCACATACATACAGATCCCGACGAAGAGATCCAATGGCACACCTACGTACCAACTGGCCGATGACCTGCATGGCCCCTGTCGCAGCTTCGCGCGTCGCTGCGATCTTCCGCGCACTCATTTCTCGGCCGACCCGCAGAGACGATTGAGATGTACATGGACGCCACGTGCTGACCCGCGCGTGTTCTTCCTACCTCTAGGCAAGAACAAGCGTTTGACCAAGGGCAAGAAGGGCGGCAAGAAGAAGGTGTACGTAGAACCTGGTTACAATCCTCTCGGGTCTACAGGCGCCCGAGACTGACAGAGTTTTGCTTTGCTCTTCCCGAAACACAGCGTCGACCCCTTCACCCGCAAGGACTGGTACGACCTTAAGGCGCCGGCCATCTTCTCGGAGCGCACCTTCGGCAAGACCCTGGTGAACCGCACGGCGGGCACCAAGATCGCCTCGGAGGGCCTTAAGGGCCGCGTGTTCGAGGTCTCGCTCGGCGACCTCAACAAGGACGAGGAGCAGTCGTTCCGCAAGATCCGCCTCTGCGCTGAGGAGATCCAGGGCACGCAGATCGTGACCGGCTTCCACGGCATGGACTTCACCCGCGACAAGCTCTGCTCGCTCATCCGCAAGTGGCAGACGCTCATCGAGGCTTTCGTGGACGTCAAGACCACGGACGGCTACACGGTGCGCCTCTTCTGCATCGCCTTCACCAAGCGCCGCCCGAACCAGATCCGCAAGACCACGTACGCCCAGAGCGCCCAGGTCCGCGCGATCCGCAAGAAGATGACCCAGATCATCACGGACGAGGCCTCCAAGTGCGACATCAAGGACCTGTTCCTCAAGTTCGTGCCGGAGATCATTGGCAAGGAGATCGAGAAGGCCACCCAGGGCATCTACCCGCTCCAGAACGTCTTCATCCGCAAGTGCAAGGTGCTCAAGAAGCCGAAGTTCGACCTCGTGCGCCTCATGGAGCTCCACGAGGGCGGCGCCGAGGAGAAGGGCGCCAAGGTCGCGCGTGCCGAGGACCAGCTCGTCGAGACGCTCGCCGGCTCGGGTGGCCGCTTGTAAACGTGCTACCGCACCAGACCAAGGACGATGACCGGAGCTGCTTGCTAGTGTTTTGGCGGGGAGTGCTCGTGCGACGACGGCGCGCCGTGTTGAAGCGCGTGGGGGAGGGGGCCACCAAGGCGAGGCCCTCTGTCTCGCGCGTGCGTGCGCGTCGGCGCGAGTCTTTCTAATCGTATCAAGAATAAAGGCGAAATTCAATCACAGGACGGGGGGACAATGTGGTCGTGGGGAGTGATGTGGGGGGTCGTTCTGTTGACAGCACGCGGAATTCATGAGAAGGGTCACGCGTGAGTTGCTTTGACGTGTGATCGCTGTCCGGGTGGTGCCTTGTCGACAACAAACACACCGTGAGGCGGAGAACTGCTAGGAGGAAAAAAAATCCGCAATAATTGTCCTTCCCGTTTCATTGCCCCACAAAAATGTAAGACCTCTACGACACAATAAATTGTCTTCACCATTCAGCGTTCTTTTGTTTGTTTCCCACAACAAAAACCCATTCCATCACCACCATGGCGACACTGGAGGAGAAACGCAAGGCGCTCGAGAAGAAGTTTGTCGAGGCGCGGCCGCCGCTCGCGTACGCCAAGCTCACGGGCCGCGCGGGCGACGACTCGGCCTTCGAGATGCTCGTGACCACGCTGCCCGTCGAGCTGGGCCGCGGCGCCATCACCAGTAAGGCTTGGCTTTCCTTTCCCTTCCAGCTGAACCACTCGGGTTTCCTCTAAATCTTCTTCTGTTCTCTCTCTCTCTCCCTTGCGACAGCGACGCCCGGCGCGCGGATCTCGTTGGGCGAGCACAAGGCGCTGTCGCGGCAGCACGCGCGCATCCAGTGGAACCAGGAGAAGAGCTGCTTCGAGTTGGTCTGCCTGGGCAAGAACGGCGTGTACGCCGCCGGCGCGTTCGTGGCCAAGGACGCGACGGTCGAACTCACCTCCAAAATGCCCATCAAGATCGGACCGGCGCGGCTCTACTTTCTCGCGGCCGTGCGCTCGACGTGCAGCACGATGAGCGGCTTCAAGATGATGCAAAAGGCGTTTGAGAAGGCCGCGGCCAAGGGCAAGCTCGCGGCGCCCAACGCGGGGCTCAGCGTCGACGACCTCGTCGCGCAGATCATGGAGATGTTCCCCAAGAGCGAGCACGAACTCGGCGGGCTCGACAACCTGCGGGCGTTCATCTCGTACGGTGCACAGAGCGAGACCCATTGCTGTCGCTTTCCGAGGACTGACGCGTGGGACGGTATGTTTTTTTCTAGGGAATACATTGTCGAAGATGCGCAGACTTTTGAGCCCATCGCCGGGACGTCGCCCGTGCAATACCGCATGAACACCGCCGCCGCCGCGGGGCCTGCGGCAAGCGTGGCGGCCGCCAAAGCCGACGACAACGAGGCCGCGCGGAAGCGACAAAAGACCCAATAACAGTGCATCGCCTTTTTCGACTTTCGGGTGCTGTGTGTGTGTGTGTGTCTGTGGAGGCGTATCGTATCGTTACCAGGTTTATCAGTGTATCTGTCTGTATCCCAAGTCGCTCACGCGTAGTCCTTGGCGGCCTGCTCGAGTGCGCGCTCCGCGAGAAACTCGCCAAAGCGCACGCGCTGGCGCTCCATCTCCGACGCGCACAAGGCGTCCACGTCGTACGCGTCTTCGCCGGCGGTCTCGGCCCGCGGAGCGTACGGTGCCGGCCCGTACTCGGGTGTGAACGTCGTGAACTCGCGGCCGGCCTCGCGCTGCAGCAGCTCGGCGTGCTGGCTGCGTGCAAACTGCTTCTCCCAGACGCTCGTCCAGAGCGCGTCGAACCGGTCAACGTCGTGTTGCACGCTCGCGTGGCCCGGCAGCCGCGCGATCTGCGCGCTCTGCGCGGTGCCCACGCGGCCGTGGACATGGTACACGTGGGGCAGCACGCGCGTCCAGAGTCGACGGTCGTCGTGGTCAGTGTCCAGCAGCCGCTCGGTGACTACGCTCCAGTGGCTCGCGTCGAGCGTGAGCTTGAGCGCCGGAAACGCCTCGAGCAGCTCGAGCGTGGGCCACGGCGAGTAGAAGATGCGCCCGCGGTGGGTCTCGTAGCTCACGTTCTCCACGCCCAGGCGCGCCTCGATCTCGAGCGCGTGCGCGATGAACTCCATCTGGTCGAGCTTGTTCCAGTGGTCGCTGCCGGCGTGGGCATTGGTCCAGACGCGAGTCGGGAACGCCTCGCAGGCCGTCGCGAGCTGGCGCTTGTACCGGTCGAGGTGCGCGCGCACGCCGTCAAACTGCTGCGACAAGTTTCGGTCCTCGTAGTCGACCCAGCCCGAGTACACGCCGACGATGAGCTGCAGCTCGTGCTTGGCCAGCAGGTCGTTGACGACCGCGGCGCTGCCCAGCTGTGCGAGATCGCCGAGGCTCGCCTCGACGCCGTCAAAGCCCTGCGCTGCGATGCGCGCGAACAGCGCGTCGGCGTACGCAACCGGGTCGCTCCGGACGCCCAGCCGCGCAGCGGTCGGTGCGCCCCACAGCGAGCGGAAGCCGCGCAGCGCGAACGCTGCCATCTTGGTGCCCACGGTTTGCGTAGCTGCTGACGTTCCGACGAGGAGAGGGGGTGCGCAGTTGACGACCCCAAACGAATTACAGTTATGATCCATGGTATCCGGTATATAGACGGTAAACATGCATGATATTGCGTATTTAGAGGCAATGGATACCGTAAATTGCTCAGTCTGGGGATCCCTTCACTTGGCGTCCTTGGCGTCGTCGTCGTCGTCGTCGGCGCCGCGCTTCTTGGCGCCGTGGTCTTCGTCGTCGTCGCGGGAGCGTTTCGCGGCTTTGGCGCCGGCGGATGCGTCGTCGTCGTTGTCGTCGTCTCCGTGGAGCGGCGGCTTTTTTTCGGCGCGTGCGCGGCCACGCATGGCCTTCATGAGCTGGAAGAACGCGTCGTAGTCCATGGACGCGAGCACGATCTCTAAAAAGTTGTCGGCGCGCTTGTCGCTTTTTATTGCGCGCTCACACACCTCGGCGAACTCCTCTTCCGAGAGGCCCTGCTTTTCCAAAAAGTCTACAGCGGCCATCCCACATTACGTGAGACCGTGGAAGGCGCTACTAATACCTCGACTCCGCCCATCACGTACGGGTCATTTGCTTATTGAAGAGCCCCTGGAACTCGCGGTAGATTGTCATGTAGTTGAGTTCGTGTTCAGTCTCGTCGGTGAACTCGAGTGCATGCTTGAGAAAAAACTCCTCGAACGTGCGCTGGAACGGGAACGACGCGATGTGCTCGGCGAGCGCGCGCACGACCGGCTCCTGGATGCTCTTGGCGTCCCCCATGGCGTTCCGCTTCTCACTCTCTCGTCTTGTATTTGGGCAGCGTCGGCAAGTACGACTGACAGCCCGACTCCGACTGCTCCCCTTTGGCGGCCGTCGATCGAACGGACGGGCGCACGTCCGGTTGGTGGAATCCAACGCCCCGAGTGAAACGGCGCGAGGTTCTGGAACTGCCACCAAACACTGCGCTATTTATGCCAAGCACACCAGAGCATTGCGAAATTCCCCATTCCCATTTCCCCCAGTACCTGTACCTGTGAAAACTTGCGGACTCTCGGACACAGGCAGGACAGAGGCAGGCAAAGGCGACCAAGCAGTCCGTATTGTTTCTCTGTGGTCTTTGTTAATACGCATCGACAGGCAGCCGCCACCTCGACAACCTGTATCCGTACAATCCTATCTCCGCGTACCCACGGTTCTATCTGTACACAGTGCGAACATGCTCGAGCCACGGCGATGAAGAATCCCACACGGCACGGGTACCTACCCACCCCAATTGCTCCTCCAAGAGCAAAACCAGCACGACATTCGAATTGGAATGTTGTGGAGGTGCCGTCCTCTAATTCGGCCGTCCATAGTACCTCCACAATTCTTTTTCCAACACAAAAATGAATTGCACTTTGGACCCCGAGGCCACACCAAGGTCCATTGGCCCTGGGGAGAGACAATCAATAATGGCGGCCCGCGTGACCAAGCTCTTCCTGCAGAACTGCCTCGCGGCGCGCGCGGCGCCCACGGGCGGCAAGAAAAAGGCGGGCAACACCAAGCCCACGGCGACGGCTCCACCACCGGCCAAGTCGCGTTCGCGCCGTCGCAAGGCCAAGGCCGGTGGCGCCTCCACCAAGATCACGGCCAGCGGCGTGCGCTTCCTCGAGGCCGCGCAGCACGAGCAGAAGCAGGCCGACAAGACCAAGGAGAACCTGCGCAAGCTCAAGACGCGCGCGAACGACAAGTCCCAGCGGCTCATGGCCAAGGTGCGAGCCGACGAAAGCATCGCTGAGGAGAGAACTGGTGGCGCTGATCGGACCGTGTGTTTGATTTTTTTTTTTTGTAGGCTCTTGAGAAGCGCCAGGCGCTGCGTCTTGTCTGAGCGATCCATTCATCTTTCCTTGTACTATAATACTCCATGAATAGAGAACAACAAAGCGCTTCTGTGCGTTGCCCGTCAGTGCCAACGTGTTGAGTTGTTTCTGTCTTTTGTATTCGTTCCCTACGGCCTCGCGTCCATACTCGTGAGTCCTTCTTTTGCGTTTTCTTTAGTCCTTCTTCACGGGCGTGGCCTTCATGCCGCTCTGGTGCACGTTGACCTTGACGACGTCGTCCAGACCGTCAAAATCGTCCTACGGAGACAGGGAGCAAGGTCAGCAGAGATCTTTCCACAAAGACAGCGAGCAAGACGACAGATACCAACCTTGCTCATTTGCTTCATCGTGTAGCCGAACACGCCGAGCGCGAACGCGCCGAGGCTGCTGCCCATGATGAGGTTCTTCGCTCGTACCGACAGCGCCATGATGTCCCTCGCGATGGTCTCACCTTGTCCGAGTTGTGTCTCTTGTGCCCAAACCGCACGATCATCATGGACGACAGACGAACTTCGTACCTACTCGGAAAAGTACGACGAAGTGCAACCGCTTCGACTAAGTGCGCCTACGGGCTACACTCATGGGAATGGGCACACCAACAACGGCCGTTTGGGATTGAGAGCTGGGCGACCAATGCCTACGCCGCGGAGGGTGACGCTGCTGCGGTCGCGGTAGCCTTAACCACGTAGACCTGCTTGTAGACTTGCCTGTAGATCTTTTGGGATGACGAACTGGACGCGGAAGACTTGCCTGGCGGTCCCTTCGAGCTGCTACTGCGTCGATGTACCTTCACGAGTGGCTCCGAAGGTGCTGAAGTCGGTTCTGTGGGTTTTCTGCCATCCGACTGCTTCGTGGCTGTATCGTCTTCCACGAAAGTGGAAAACGAACTCGGCGACTTCTGCTTGAGAGGAACGTGCTCATCACCGGTCGTTGGCTTCACTGCGTGCCCTTTTCTCGTGGCTTGTCTCCCGGTAGTGGACGGTTCACTGGAAGAATACTTCACCACCTTTTCTTCTTCCCGGAGGTGGCGTTCTTTTTCAACGAAGGTATATGCGGTGTCCGATGATGGTTGGCCAGATGGTGCTTCGGATCGCGTTGATGACATTGATTTCTTCTTCATAAGTGAAGTGGCTACCCCGCCTTTCGTCTTACGAATGTACTTGGTTGCCGTCACAGTCGCATGAACTGCTGCCTCAGGTTCCAACGTCATGTTATCGTTGTCGTGGGCCTTCACGGAGTCAATAACGACGTGAGCAGCGCCTGGCAATGTGGCGGATATATGTGGCACTTCATGTAACCCTTGTCCTTGCGTTGCTTTGGGTACGTAGATTCGCTTCACCTCCTTCGTGGCAGTGCGAGTTGGGCGGACGCGCCTCTCAACGAGAACTGGCTGCCTTGTCGTCCCACACTCGGCATCAAGAGAAACTTCTTCGACATCAGACGTAATGACGCTGGGAAGCGTTCCGTGACTTTCAACGGACTTATCCTGCATCAACGATGTCTTCCGCCCTGCTTGCTGATCAGCGGATAACGGCTTGAAAGTGTCTCGCGCTTGTCGTTCAGTGTTCTGCTGGGATTTGTCACTTCGTTCTCTTCGAGCGGACCGTGCACGTTTCCCCTCTGTGTGAGCAGTCCTTTCATGCCCTGATTCTTCCACAACCTCATTCGTGTTTGTGTTGAGCTGGGCTTCCGTCTGGCGGACGGCCACCGGAGGTCGGATCGCGTCAATGAATGACTTTTCAAAAACAGGAGCAGGTTGAGGAGTGAGAACCGGAGTAACTTCAGTCTTCTGTTTGAATCCAACCAGCAGGCCCTTTCTTCCGAAGCGAGCGATGGATGCTGGTAAGTTAACTCGATTACTAGGTCGTTTCACATCGTAGCGCTCATGGAATCCTGTCAACGCAGCAGCAAGTTCTTCTCGTTGTTTCTTTCGCTCGAGCTGGATGGCTCGTCTTGATTTGACAGTTGTGAAAGCTCCACCACCGTCATCTGGTATTTCATCTACCTCGGTTTGATCAGTGCTGACGACTGTCTTCTTAGACTCTCCATCAGGTTTAGAGCGTTTTGTGTTCAGGCCAATCTTCTTGCTTGCCGAGATCTGCCCACTTTGTGGTTTCTGCTTGGTCTCTTTCTGCGCTTTTGTCTCCATCAAATCCAGACGACTTTTGAATTTTGCAGCGTCAGTTTTGGCCACCTTAGAAGTTTTGGGGTTCTTCGACGACGCAAGTAATGACTTCTTTTTCCGCGCCGTCGTAGCGCTCTTACTTTCTGGACCCCTTGTAATGGCTTTCGGCTGCGCTCTCGATGAACGCTGGTGCTTTTCACTGTCTTCTGATGACGATTTCCCATCTGGGTCTCCAGACGCTAGCTTCTCAGTGCGCAACTCGGAAGAATCCGTCTTCGTAACTGGTCGATACGCAACAGTAACTCGCTTCATCTTACCCCCCATCGGTAAAGGTTTCGACTTTGGCTCTTTCGTCCGAGACTTTCGACTGGGCTCATCATTTCGAGTCGCTTTTCGGCCGGGTATGGTGATCTTCGTTTCACTGCTCGCTGTCAATACTTCCGGATCCGTACTCACACCCACAAACTCGGTGCCTTCTGGCCGCGTCAGAATCATATCGCTAGTATGGCTTTTGGCAGGCATTTGTGGCTCCGGGTTCATCTCTTGTTCGATGGCTTCGGTCATCTTTTTGGCTGGCAGAGCCTTAACACTACTTTCAGTAGAAACCCTTGGCGGAGCTGTGATTGCTTTGCTCGACCGTCTGGACGATTGCATTTCGTTGACCTCAACCATGGTACCGCTTTTGTGATCAAATAACATGCGAGGGCCGTCACGCTTGAGGATACGAACAGTGCTGGCTGGAGCACCATTTCGCACAGAATCGACAGGCATGCTTTTGTCAATAGAACCAAAAGATGATGACAGTGGCTGTGTTGTCACCTCAGTTCTTGAGCTCACTTCAGTCTCGCTCATTCTCCAAACGTTTGATGAGCCTGGTGCACTTCGTGATGTGCTCCACACGGAATTAGACCGCGGTTGTGAGTCCGTGCCTTCTTGTTCAGATTGATTCGAGCTCAGACGAGGAATGCCCTCTCGATGAAACTCGTCGGGAGGTGCAAGTCGTTGGTCACGGTGAACCCCGTAAGTACGATCTGTGGGCACACCTTGTGCGGATCTCACTTCATGGTGGCTGTGGCGGGAACTGTCTGGATGAAACGCTACGTTGAAGCGATCACTTCGATTTTGCGGTTCGAGGAAGCCCGAAGTGCTATATCTCACGTCTTGTGTGCTCACATGATGGCTGTAGTGCCCTCGCTCATCTCTGTTGCTCAATATTGACGGCGCAGACTGTGGCCCATGATCATCGTACCCTCGAAGTGCCTCATGACGATGACTGGATCCTGGAGCATGGAATGAGGGTGGTCGATCATCGTACTTCGCGGCGTTCCTCAGCTGAGAGTGGGTCTCGTCATGAGTGTGGTGGCCGTTCATGTGCTGATACATCCGATCTTGAGTATGTAGCTGGTGGATATTTGCTTGCGGCTCGTGGAGATCCGGAAACTCGCGTCTGTGCTCCATTTCCCGCTGCTCTTCGACTTGAACAAGATCTTCTTCCACGGCGTCGTCACCCCAACGACCGCTGCCGCTCGAAAGCATCGTCTTGATCGGGTTTCCAGGCGGTTTTGCGTGCGCCACGAGGGCCGCGGGGGCGCCACTTTCCCACGCATTATTCCCACGGACCGGTGCGGGCGTCGTTCGCTGAACCACGTCGACACTCGGCGCGCTGTGCTGCTGTAGCCGACTGGACGCATCTGCACCCGACGACCCGTCGTGGGTCCCAGTCGCCCAACCACCGCCGCCCTTGGTCGCCGGCACGAGGTTCACGTGGATGTCCTGGCCCATGTGTTCCTTGCGGAGGCTCGGCGTGTTGATGGGCGCGGGCGCCGCGACGGCGTTGGCCTCGGCGAGCCCCAGCGCGCCGCCGCGCACGGGCCCGCGGAGCACGACCATGCGGCTCAGCCCGTTCACGCCGCCGGTGCGGTAGCCGGCGCTGACGCCGCCACAGTCGCGGAGCGCCGGCGCCTTGTACAGCGCGTTGACGTTGCGGCTCGAGAACCGGCTCTTGGGCTTGACGCTCGACGCCGCGGTCATTTCTTCTCGTCTCGAGTCTCGAGTTTCTCTTTTTTATCTTCTTCGTCGTCGACCTTGCCGGAGATAAAAACGTCGCTTTCTTCAACACCAAAAAACGTGTCCTTCACCCTGGAGCGACAACTGGGCCACCGGATGGCTACCCAAACACGGACCCTGGGGAAACTGGTGGGGAGATGACAAGCTGGAGAAGATGGAGCGACCGGGAGTGTACACGCAATGGCGACTGCGCGATGCGGTGCCGAGTGGCCGAATGCGGCCGCCGAGAAGGGGGCGAGCACGCGCGCGCACAGGGTCGAAAAAAAAAAATGCCCCTTCAAGATATTGCCGCATTGGGGAGGTTGCTCGATGAGGGGGGAGCCAACTGCTCGAGTTTCCTTCTGTTTTCCATGAAATGATGAAATCGCTCAAGGTTTGTAACAAACGATAGGAACACTAGCCAGCTTGTGAGCCCATGCGTCGCTTCCTCATCCGTCATGGCGTGCCGTGTGCGCTTGTGCGATGCTGCATTACTGTCTGTCAAAAGCTGTTGGTATCCAGTGACTGAGGATGGTACCATTTGTACCATGACCGGCCACCGTACAAAGCAGTCAAAGGAGTCGAGCAGGTGAGACGCCAGGTGTCTGCTCGCAAAGCGGACAAGACCAGTGTACGTGTGCGCAACTTACAGATATTATCTAGCGAGCGTCTGGCCTACTTGTAACGAGTGGATCCGAGCCCACGTGTCGTGGTGGAAATGAAATGTGTATTTGGTTATTGTTCTATGGCCTTCCGGCACACTCTGTTGGGGTTTGCACACCGTCCGGGGTCTACTTGGTCTCACTCGTCTGGAGCGTGTAGAGCAAGTCGCGATCTTGCGTCTCGCCCACAGCAAAGACGTGGGCGCCGGTCTCGACAAATCCGTACTTCTGGTAGAACTTTTGACCGCGGAAGTTGTTCTCCCACACGCCAAGCCACGTGATCTTGCGGTTCTTCTGCTTGACGATCTCCATGACGTGGTCCATCAGCACGTACGCCGCGCCCTTGCCGTGGAATGGCTTGTCAATGTACAGACGCTTGACCTCAAAGTAGTCTTCAGGGGGACCGGCGTCGCCCGTGCGGATGCTGCCGTCGTGGAGCATGGAATATCCGGACGGCGTCGCGGTCTCTCCCTCAGGGTACAGCAACACTGTGTATTTCTTCGGGTCTTCGATCTCGGAGCGGATCTTCTCAACCGGGTAGGCGTCCGCGAGGTAGTCCTGGAGGTCCTTCTCGGAGTAGAGGTGGGCGAACGTGTCAACAAACGTGCGCGCCGCGATCGCACTGACCGCGGGCGCGTCGCTGCCGGTCGCGACGCGCAGGTAGAAAGACGGCTTGGAGCTCATGGCTAGGCCTGTAGGCTTGGCGGTGGAGAGTGGGTGTGTGGCGTTTTGCGCAGTACAGCGTGGGTTGAAAAGTGACGTGTGTGGTGATTCAAAGCATTCTTTTCGCGCGCTCCGATCCATGAGAAGGCACGGCCTGTGGGGGTGATTATCCGACGAGTTGATGGGATGCCACTTGCACCATGTGGCATCCAATCCGAGGATGAGATGGACAACGCGTTTTAAACATTTGACCAAGCGTTTTAAACGATGTATCCATCTGGATGAACGGCTCCGAAGATCGGAGTTCGGGTGCGGACGTCACCGAAGTGGCCCGTCTTGATCAATAATGAAAGCGGTACCACGTGGCGCGACTGCGCTGAGTCGTTTACGCATTTTGTGGAAGTAACGGAAGAACCGACCAAGGGGTGTCTGTGGGTGATGCACGAGCGCCGCACAGCCAA
>JAADVT010000078.1:0-61106 GCA_023335895.1 Pythium rishiriense
AGCCGACGGGATCACCCGGAGGGTTCAAGTGGCGGTCACGTTTTTCATTGGCTATAAATCAATTAAAAGGTTCTTCATTGGCTGAAAAAGGGATTCTGGCAGTTGAGACTCTCGTAGACGAAATGACAGCGATCGCCAGTTAACTCGATGGTGGCAATGGCGTCCTACACTGTAGTCGAGCACGGAAGGGCGGGCAGCACCCGAACCCGGCCAAGCAGCTTTGACTCGGCCAATGCTACGTACGATCCACAACGAGATCGTCGCACGAGTGGACAAAAGATCCAAGGTGGTGTGGGACAGGGTCTATTTTTTGACTCTGCATAGGCACTCCTCGTGGCATTCTACGGTCGATGGGTAAAGCCAAATGCTCGCCTCCTCTTCATCGCCACGTTCCGATGCGATTCCAATCGCCGAGCCTGCGTCGTCCCCGAAGCGCACCGCCCCGAAGAGCCCGACGCGGCCGCGGCCGCGGTCGCCCGTCAAGCTCACGCCGCTCGAGCGCAAAGAGCACGACCGCCAGCGGCAGAAGGAACAGGCCCAACGGCGTCTCCAGGCCATCAAAGACCGCGACGCCCAGGCCGCGGCGCTACTTGCGGGCCAGCACAAGAGCTCCCAGTGGCACCGCCAGGAGCGCGAGGAAGAGGAGCTCGTGCTGCGCCGCCTCGAGCGCGACCTCGTGGACGCCCAGCGGGGCCACCCGGCCGCGGTCGGGTACCGCTTCTCGCCAGCGCGGCTCGCGCGGGACGCAGCGACACACTCGCCCGTGTTTGTCGGTTACTCGCCAGCGCCGTGTCCGCCATCGCAGGCGCCGGTCTACACTGCCAAGGCGCCGGCAGTGACCGTGGCCCACCCGGCGTTCACGAGCTTCTGTATGGCAAAGCACAACGACGCTGCCGCGATCTCGCCCGTGTTTTTTTTCGTTCGCTACCACAAAATCCCACTCGAGGAAGTCAGCATCGACGACGACGAAGGCGATGCCGCTGGCAGCGACGATAGTGACGACGACGACGACGGAATGCCAACCCACGAGCAGTTCCTCGCACGCCATCAGCTGCGTGACGGCCCCGGGGCCGGTCGCGTCGCGACCATCACTAAGCTCGAGCCGGCGCAACAACTCGAATTGCAGGAGACTCTGCGAGGGCGCTTTGCCTCCGACGCTGGTGCCGCGTGCCTCGTGTGCCGCGGCCGCGCTGCCGTCGGGTGTCCCGGGTGCTTCGAGTTCTCGCACCGAACGTACCAGCGCGTGCAGTCCGCGAAATCGACGCAGCGGCTCAAGACGCCCAAGACCCACGGCCAGGAGGCGAGCGAGCGGCAGGCGAGGTACGTGGGACTTCGACTCAAGCTCATGGGGTTCGGTCGGCGTAGCGAGGAGAACATGCCTGAAGTCGGGAGCGAACATGACGAAGACGACCATGATGACGACGAGCAAGGGGCTGAGGAGGAGGAAATACGCGAGTTGAGGAAGCCACGCCGAACCATGACGAGCGAGCAGCGCGATTACTACGTGGACGTACTCACGAATGCCGATGCGGTCCGCAAGCACCGCGCCTTGTACGGCCGCTGGCATTGACACTGATCGTCGGGGGCCATGACTGCTCACACGTCCACGTGCCATACGT
The DNA here is from genome assembly GCA_023335895.1 of Pythium rishiriense. NCBI lineage: Eukaryota > Oomycota > Peronosporomycetes > Pythiales > Pythiaceae > Pythium > Pythium rishiriense. The sequence goes on from JAADVT010000078.1 coordinate 1,620, forward strand.
AGGACGAAGAATTACGTGGCACTCCACATCAAGACGCTTCCTGTCGGCAACGTACGTGCCTCATCACGCACACTGCACGGCGCTGGGTGGACTGACCCGTTCCCCACTCTCTGTAGCTCATCACGCTCCAGGTCGACGTGCGCGCGACGATCGCGTACGTGTACGAGCTCTACCGGTCGCACTTGGACACGCCCAACCGCAAGATCCACTTGCTGCTGCCCACGACCTCGGGGCTCTTCTACCTCAACGAGCTCATGGAGACCGCGACCGACACGCGGTGCGGACTCGTGAACGGCGAGTTTCTCGTCGAAGACTTTCAATTACGTACACTGCCCACGACGCCGGCGTCGCCGCTGGCCAAGCGGAACGCGCTCCGCGACGCCGCGCTGCTCCAGCAAAAGCACTCGACCGAGTTCCTTCTCTTTTCCGTTGCGATCCTGAGTGACCACAACACGCCCAAGCTCGTGGCCAACTTTCTGCAGCAAAACTTCCACTTGGACGATGAAGACCTTGGCGACCGCGACCGCCTCGTGGCGGGGCTCGCCATCGAGCACGCGATCGCGCGGCTGCCGCGCGCGCCGATCGCCGCCGACGCGTTCCAGCGGCGGCTCGTGCCCCACGTGCACCGCCTCAAGGAGTTTGCGCGGGTCTCCCAGCAGCTCGACCTGCTCGACCAGGAGCGCGAGCGCGAGCGCGTTCTGTGGGTCGCGTACCAGGAGCGCAAGCTCGCGCGGCTCGAGCACCGCCGCCGGCAGCGGCTGCTCGCCCAGGGCGGCGACGGCCGGCGTTCACGCAAGGTCCTGCGGGCCATCGCATTCTTGGACCTTGTCTTGGACTCGACACGGAACGCCGCACGCGCACGCGTCCATGAAGAGAAGCTCGCCAAGCTCTGGGGGTTCGCCCAGCGGCTCGAAGAGTGGAAGATCTGCAAGCACGGGCGGCTCGTGGACGCCGAGAACTCGGCCGACACGCGCGCGCTCGTCCAGCGCCTGCTGGACGCGACCGTCGCGGCGTTTGACGCCGTGCTCGCACGTGCTGCGAACGCCGGTCCGCTCGCGTACCCGATCCAGTGTCTTGGCGGGCTCCAGCCCAAGCTCGTGGTGCAGCTCGGCGTGCGGCTCGGCGCCTCGGCGGCCGAGAACCACGCGTACGGGGTCGAGCTCGATCTCCGTCAGGACTTTGCCGCTCTGGCCGCGACTGCCACGGTGCTCGCGGACGACGACCGGCTTCGGATGAAGTCGCGGGGCTTCACCAAGCGGCAGCTCGCCGCGCTCAGCGAGGAGGCCGCCAAGCGCGACGAGGCCGCGAGCTCGTGGCGGTGCGCCGACGTCGAGTGGAAGCCCCGCGACAAGGACCCGGCGCTGCTCTTTGCCGGCTCGGACCTCGTGCGGATGCCGTTCCTCCAGTTCCCGTGGCACGCCGTGGCCGAGGCGTACAAGCTCGCGCTCGCGTCGCTGCCGTTCCAGCTCGCCAAGCTCGACGAGTTCAATTCGCTCGCGCGGCTGCTGCAGCTCGAGGACGCGCAGCTGGGCAAGGCCCAAATCGCCGCGTGGGGGGACGACGTCCAGCGGTTCCACCACGGGCTGCTGGAACTCGCCGAGGCGTCGGGACAGGCCAAGCAGCTCGTCTTGGGCAGCGCGCTGCTGAAAGCGACGCAGCGCGTGCTCAAGAAAAAGGGCGTCGCGCTGCTCACCAGGCGGCTGCGCCAGCGGCGCCAAAAGATGCGCGAGCGCGAGCGCGAGCTCGAGCGGCTCCGCGCGCTCCAGGAGGCCCTGGCGTCGCCCCCCAAGTCCGTCGTCGAGCTGCTCAAGAGCCATTTCGTGACGGAAAAGGCGCCCAAGATCAACGCCGTGCTGGAGCCGACGCCGGCCGAGCGGTTGCTCGCGAGGGCCGAGCAGCTCTTGGGCGCCGTGGCCGCCAAAGCCTCGGGCGCCGCCACGGCCGCCAAGAAGGAATACGCCGTCCGCGCGCTCTAGCCCGCCACGCATACACACACACACACACACATCGACGTAAACCAATCCATGGAGGGGGGGGTCTATTTTGCGAGGTAGTGATACACCAGTACGGGGCTTGCGTGGGGATCCCGAGGGGGTTGGTTGTTCCTTTACTGCTCGGTGGCGTCCGTGGGCGGGGGCGTCTGCTGGGCCTTTTTCCGGTCGATGTTGCGCTGCACGAGCACGCCGAAGCCCCGCGTGACGTCCGCGAGTCCGAACAGCGTCGTGAGGATGAGCCCCGTGGCCACGGCCTTGTGCGCCACGTCCGCGAGCTTGGTCGCCGTCGCCATGGTGCTGGGAAGTTGGAGGGAGGAAATGTGGTGCGTTTCCATGAGGCATGGTGATCCCGACTGCGTACTTAAATCGCATTTAGTAGAGGTCCACTCCACGCGAAGTCGTCCACGTTCGCTGGGCCAGCGGTTTCGCAAAGTGCGCCCCAACGCGGACTCTGCTAAATCCGGGCGTGGGCCAGCCTGAGAAACCAGTTTTTAGGAGGAACACAAGCGCACTTTGCGCCAACACAGACACGAACCTATCCGAGTGATGGTCTCTGATTGCCCCCGGATTGCGGGCCAGCGACTGGCTGGGAAGGTGGGTATCAGAGTGTAGGTCTCATTCCAGAGTGATGGTTTTAAACAATTGCGACAGGGTTTGGCAATCTCCCTTGACGGCATGTGCCGCGGCCCCAGTTCCAACGTGCGGCAAGCAACCACCGAACGGCAAGCACCTACATACAGCAAACATGGCGGCGCGTTTCCTCAACCGACTGGGCTTTGGCGGCATCGGCGTCGCGGCCGCGGGCTTCGTGGTCCAGGAGTGCATCTACGACGGTACGAACCCACATTCTTATTCCCCGCTCGACTTTCGAGAACGTGTTGGACGCGTCTGGAACAAAAAAAAAAAAAAAGTTCCGACGAGGAACGTAGTCGAGTTGGTACTGACGTGTATGGCGGTTGTTGTTGTTGTTGTTGTGTGTGTCCACAGTGGATGGCGGCCACCGCGCCGTGATCTTCGACCGTAAGGACGGTATCCTGAAGAAGAGCGTGGGCGAGGGCACGCACTTCAAGATCCCGTTCTTCCAGTACCCGACGATCCTCGACGTGCGCTCCAACTACCGCGTGATCAACTCCCACACGGGCACCAAGGACCTGCAGATGGTCAACATCCAGCTGCGTGTGCTCCACCGTCCGGACCAGGAGCACCTCCCGACGATCTTTGCCGAGTACGGCGCCGACTACGCCGAGCGCATTCTCCCGTCCGTCGGCAACGAAGTGCTCAAGTCGGTCGTCGCGCAGTACGACGCGAGCGAGCTGCTCACGTTCCGAGACAAGGTCTCGCGCCAGATCTCGACCGAGCTCAACGAGCGCGCCAAGCAGTTCTTCCTCACGCTCGACGACGTGTCGATCACGCACTTGGAGTACGGTCCCGACTTTACGCGTGCCGTCGAGGCCAAGCAGGTCGCGCAGCAGGACGCGGAGCGCCAGCGCTTTGTCGTCGCGCGCTCCGAGCAGGAGCGCCAGGCCGCGATCATCAAGGCCGAGGGTGAGTCCGAGGCCGCCAAGCTCGTCTCGGACGCCGTCTCGAAGAGCGGCAGCGGCTTCATCGAGGTGCAGCGCATCGACGCGGCGCGCGAGATCGCCGAGACGCTCGCCAAGTCCCGAAACGTCACGTACCTCCCGTCGCAGGGCTCGAACGGCGGTGTGCTGCTTGGCCTCCAGTCGTAAAGCAGATCATAGGCGGCGCGGACAAGCCGTGGGGGAGTGTGGCGGGATTCGATGGACGGACCTCCTTCCTCTGCTTCCCACGGGCGTCCGAGAGCTTTCTGTTTTTGACCAACCTCCTAGTAATACACAAAACCCCACACAAAACGCCAACAAGCATGCTTGTATTCTCTTACAACCACGGCGCCCAACCGGGGAAGAGCGCGCACAGGTTGCGCGGATCCTGCGCGGCGCTGATGAGCTGCTTCACTTGTCCCTCGATGCTGAGCGCGTTCCCGTTTGGGTCCTCGTAGCCTTCGAGCTTTTGCTTGACGCGGATCAGCGCACGCGCTGCAGCGTCATTGTTGGTGCCGGCCACACCACCGTTCGAGTTTTCGTCCGTCTCGCTGCCAAGAGCATTGGTCGAGACCGCAGCCGTGCCGCCCTCTTCCTGGATCTTGAGCGCCTTGAGCGGGGAAAGCGTCCACCGGTAGAGTGGGTCGTGGACAAACACTTCGAGAATCGTCACGACCGACGCACTCTTCTTGCGCAGCAGCTGCAGCGTCGCCTCGCAGCACCGCGTAAAGACACCTTCCACGCCCGACACGCCCATGCCGTCCACCATGTCGCGCGTTAGCCGGAACGGCACCGTCTCGGGCGTGAATAGCGCCATGCCCTGGTCAAAGACCACGCCAAAGTCAATGTGCACGAGTTCGGCCGTCTCCTCGTGGATCAAAATGTTCTGTGAGTGGCGATCGCCGATGCCAAGAATGTAGCCGACGATCGACGTCACGGCTGCACTTTGCACGTACGCAAGTCGTCGTTTGTACCACATCGCCGCGTCCGGGAACTTTTCCAGAAAGAAGTGGTGGAACACAGGCGTAAAGTTGGCCTGGATCGTCCCGTAAGCAGTGTACTTGTCGGGCTGGTTCTTCAGGTACATGCGGCACTCGGTGTGCTTCCATTCCTGTGGGTGGTAGCGCTCGTGGGCTGAGAGGCGCTTTCCGACGCGGCTCACGAGGTAGGAACCCCACGGGATGGTGTTGTCAACCCACTCGAGCACGCCGGCGATTGGCGAGAGCGGCACGACCTTGTACGTACGCAATCGCAGGTTGCGCTTGCGCGTGTTTTGGTCATCCTTGAGGAACTGGTTCACTGTGTCAAATACCTGCTCAATCACGAGATCCTGGCGAATGTCATCCTTTCCCTTGACAAGCTGCTTGAATCGTCCGCCGTCGGAGCCAAAGCAGTAGATGATCTTGGGCCGGTGGATACCACTGTCGGTGATTGAAAACATCGGGTCGAAAGACAACATTCGGCTCACTCCGGAATAGTCCATGTCAGGGCGTGGGGTTATGGAACTCGTGAGAACAGCAGGCATCGCAGCACGACTGCTGCCCGAAGCCCCTGTCGATCGCCGTGATCTCTCGCGCAAACACTGATCAAAAGGAATGGCGTTTCCTCCGAGAGTAGTGATTTTGACATCAGCAAGCGGGATCTTCTTGCCTAGTTTGTGGTAGTCGCGAGTATCAAACAGCGCGAGTTGAATGTACGCGTTCGAAAGAGCATCGAGAGACTCCAAAAGCTCTTTTTGCGGGCCCTTGCGAAGCTTTTCAATGTACTTTTTCGCTCCTTCCGACTTCTCATCGCCGACATTTGTGCGGAACTCGATAGCGCCTTTGCCTTCGACGTCCCCGCTGTTCTTGAGCGCAATCAATTGCACGAGAGCGTGGTGTGGGTGCTGTTCACATAGCTTAACGACCATAGCACTCAGTACGCGCTCGAAAAATGCTGCACTATCGCTATCGGTGCGTGAAGTCGATCCTCCGGACAATGAGCTACCAACCCGCGAAATAATCTGATACGACAATGGCACAAACTTGTAGGATGGCACGGTCTCGACAATTTCGTGCACAACACGATTCACGCTAGGCTTGAGTTGGTTGCTGAACCACAATGAGAGAACACGGAACACTACTGAAAGTTCCGATTTGGCCGAAAACGCAAGCGCTTTCCCGAAGCTACGCAAGGCGCCGCCCAGAAATTGGTCCACCGATGCCTCTACCTTCGTTCTCTCCTCGTAGTCGTACTGCACCTCCTTATTCAGCGCGTGGATGTGTGCTCGATTGTCGTGCTGTTTGGCTTCATTCATTGCTAAGCACTCGGCTAGCTCCTTCTGGCGCGCTTCCGCGACTCGCTTTCCCGCCAACCACTCGCGAGACGTGACTCTTGCAGCGACTTGCTGATACATTTCAGCCATATATTCTGCCAAAGCAACATGAGCCTTCGCTGCGTGTTGTGAGTCTGTCGGGGTTGCGTTCAGCTCGCTTCCGTTCATTGAATCAACAATATCGGTAGCCTTTTGGAGATAGTCGTGGAGAATCACTTGCGAGTTTTCGGAGCGCTGGGATGCTATCCACTTACCAATCATCGTCAGTGAGGCGACGTGTAGCATTCTCAAGTGGGTATCAGGTTCATCGCGGCCACGTTGGAGATGCACTTCGAGTTCCGATAGTAAGCGCTTGGCAACCCAAATGGCACTTCGCGTTTCCTTCTGACTCCACAGCAATTTAGCGCGCTCCATTTTCCATCGTATTTCATCGTGAATTCGAAGCTGGCCTTGCTTATGGAGTTGCTCGAGCTTCATATGTGCCTTGTATACGACAGCAACACGTCCAGCCTGCCGGCTCAGCGTCGACACCGACAAGTGTATGTTCGCGAGGGTGTTCACTCGTTCGGGAATATCGACAACCTGCGCCAGAACTTCTTCGAGAGCAAGCAAGCCATGGATGGCATCAAAAACATTCTTGCTCTGGAGGAGGTGACGTTGATGCCAAGTCTCAAACAGACGACCAAGAGCGGTAGTGTTTCCGGCCTCTATCATCGTTGCACACTCTTCGATCTCGCTGAGCGATTGGAGATAAAGTAAAGCCTTCAAGGACTCATGAGTGGATTCCAGACCGAAGAGACTGACACGTGCACTCTTGAGAATGTGCACTTTTGCCGTAGCGGTTGTTTTTCTGAGTTGCCCGATATCACGGTAGGCCACGGCCTTCAAAGACTGGTAAACGGTTCGCTGGTGCATGTACTGGTCCGATCGTGAAGATAGATCTTCTGAGAAAGCAGTGCTCCCCACTTTCAGGGATTCCCACTGCAAGTTCTTCCATGCGAGCTCATATCGATGTTCTTGAATTCTTGGTGTGCTTGGTCCTGTCCCCGCGAGTGCCTCCAGTCTCTGGAGAAGCATATTCTCGTATCCAAGCTGATTCAACGCGTTCAAAGAGCCCTCAAGTGCATGGACGTTTGATCCACTCTGATCTAACTGTAGTGCGACGTCGTATAACGGCAAAACTTGAACGTAGTTGCCCTCCCGGTTGTAGGTGACCATTTGAGACCCAAAGGTGCGGCCATCGTTGACTCCGTAGATGCCATCTACGTCGTCATCTTGCGTGTACGCATCCACAAGTATCGCGCGAACGCGAGCCTCCCAATCAACAGGATTTGATGCCAACAGGCTGGATGACGATAATGAAGGCAACGAGCCGTCGTGATGGCCTTCAAGCCACATCTCCACGAACTGCATCGCTGAAAATGGCATCTTCACTCGGATCGCAGCCTCAGCAATTTCGAGTAGGTCTACGTCCACCAAACACGAATAGGCTAGCTTTACAGACGATTTCGCTTCCGTGGGACCACGTTGACTTGGACCAGCGTTTTGGCCAGCCGCAGAGCTGGTGCCAGTTTGAGTAGATTTCTTGGTTGCAGTAGACGACGTCGCGCTAGACCGTTGGCCATTCGTTTCTACGAACAGAGCCTTTTCTGTTTCGCGAAGGAAATTGATGCTATGGATCACGAGCTGCAGGACACGCCCGTCGGGTTGGGAAGCAGCCGACATGAGTTCTCGAATGCAGTCATTGACCACTGAGGCTGTCTTTGCGTCACGCGATGCGTTCTTCAGGATGGCCCATAACACGTAAGGAAACATGAACACCGCGAGATCACCGCGAAGGCGAGCCAAAGGTGCACACGCTTGCAGTACCCGGTCAACACAACGTTCAGCCATGGACTCCGTGAGTCGGCCAATCCAGTCATCAAATGTGCTTGAATCATGTGCCCTCCACAGAGCACGAAGAGTCGATAACCTAGCCATTGTTGGGGAGCCTCCCGTGCCAACGATAGGATTGCATGCAACAGACCAGTTCGATGGCGAGGTTTGCACAAATGACTCGAGAAACACCTTGAGCTCTTGATCTTTGCATTTCGAAAGCGCCTTTACACCCTCGTCAAGGCGGAGAACTTTCTTGATCGACCTGAGTGCTTCGTGAATTACCTCCGAGTTTGTGCGTGCGCATCGACCGCTTTCAAAAAGTAGTGAGCTTAAGTAGCGAAGCATGTGCTCGTACATTTCAATCTGGAAGGTGGACTTGGTTTCTCGTAGAGCACCTCGACGAAAATGACGCTGGTACAGTCGACTAAGTTCCTGCTCATCTTGACCGGAGCTGAGCTCAAAATCATGCGTATCCCACAGGCCAATATCACCGAGAGTATCTGCGAGCGTGCTGATGTTGCTGGGTCCGTTCTTATTGATCCTCGCAGATTCTGTGTCGAATTGCGTGCTCAGTGTGAGTAGCGTTCGAGTGAGCTTCGCTAGAACCATCTTCTGTATCATGCTTGTCTCTTCTTTTTCGTCGTTGACGACCTCGTCCTTTGCGCTGCTCTGCAATGCACCTTGGAGTACACGGACGTGTTCGCGGATGAGTTGAAGCTGTGAGCCCATCCCACCTGTATCAGTGATGCTCCGTTTCTGCGCGCCGGCAGTGCATGCGTCTGCAATAGCGATGGTTCGTGGATGATAGAATCGCTCGCCTACTTGACTTGCCCGTTGCACAAACTGCTCGATCTCGTGAATGGCCAGCTGGCATGATTTGGTGCCTGGTGTGTTTGCTGGACTCTTTTTGACTCCGAGCTCGAGTGATTTGCGTCTTTCTGTCGATGACGGCTTCGCAACTCTACCACTCGATGTTGAAAGGATGGAGTTCAGTTTATCGAGGCAAGCCGATACACCCGTAGGTACCACCTCTACGTCCACCATGTACTTGCCTAACCCTGCGGCCATGTTGTTGCAGATCGCGAAGATCACCCATTCGAAGTTGGCTTTGTCGTCGCTATCAAGATAGAAAACACTAGCGTCCTGGCTTGAAAGAACCAAAATGTCGGTGATTTCTTGGACTACGAAGTTGAGATATTTGCCAAATGAGTCGGTGGAACTCTTCATGAGATGATCGCAAATGTCACGCACGACGAAGGTCAACTTGTGAGACGAGTTCTTGTCTCTTCGTTTCACGTTCCTCACCGTCTCGAACAGAACATGAAGGAGCAACTGTTGCAGTGTAGCACCATTCGCACTGTTCGAGTCTGAAATCGCATCCTTAATCTCGCTCACAAACAAGCACAGGCACTCGATCGCACGGGATGCCAAAGGCTCAAAGTAGGCAGTGCGAAGTAGCAATTCGTGAAACTCGGATAAGAGTTCTGCCAGGTTCATACGAGCCCAGTCGAAGCCGGAATACTTTTCCTTCATGATCTTCATCGCTTGAAGCCATTGCTCTCCGCCAGCAGACGCAGTTGATGTCTCCATAGCGGAGGGATGAGTGCTTCCGACAATGTCCCACACCGAGAATCTTGCCATCTTCACAACAACGTGCCCCAAATGCGAGATCGTCAAAGCATAGGTACTAGCTCTGTCTTCTGCAAGTGTCAACATGTGAGCACCTATCTCTTCATTCGAAGTCGCTGCACTGGTTGCTGACGAAGACTGAAGCACGAATGCGAGGGCGAAGAGGTCGGTAATCAACTGCTCTTCCACAAAGGTTGATAGCTGACGTTCTGTGTGCCCGTCGTCATCCCCGCTCGAAGGAGGAGTAGGCTTTAGCAGAAGTAATCGCGCCAGTTCATCCACTAGAGGGAAGGCTTGGCTTCCCGCTTCGTCAGTCGCTTGCACAACGTCATACAGAACGGCGAACGGCAATATCACGTCGGCGTGACTTGAAAGCATCCCAGGTAGCATGTTTGCGTTGATGTTAGTCTTGCCTAGCATGAGCGCTGCAGGAAATGAACTCAAGATCTCAGCGCCTCTAACGCGCTCACTTCGAGTTGTTTGTTTTCTTTGTTCTTCAGCTTCTAGCAACGATGCACCACCTGAAATGTTCGCCAAATGATGGGCCCAAAGGAAGCAAAAGTGATCTGCAATCATTCGACTGATAGAGGGATACTCGTACGTCAATGCAATCTCGTGAAGCCAATCACCCAACATTGTCGATCGAGAGTACACTGGAACATCTGTCGAGATCGCTAGTCGCATGTAAACGAGTAGAACTTCGGGCACCACAGTTGGACTTGAACAAGCACACACATATAGTGTAGTCATCGCAACGACGCTGGTCTCAATAGTACCTGAATGTTGAAGCCCAACAGACTCGTCATTTCGATCGGCATTCGCAACTTGAGGTGACACTGCACTCGATGGTAGACAATGAGAGAGTACTCGAAACAAGTCGCGAAAGACTTGATCACCCCCCTCCGGGTACATGTAGAACAGAGTTTGGAGGGCCAGTGCAGACTCAAATCGCACCCCAATATCGCGGTCGAGAAGGCTTGAAATGGCCACGTCAATAAAATCACCGAATATGTCCGCGTTTAGACGAAAGAACACCTCCAAGGCTGCTCCTTCGACCCGTCTTACGACTGTAAGAACCTCCCTTGTAGCTTCCTTTCTGCTGGCATCGATCAGTCTGCGTGCTGTTGAGAGCAAAAGTTCGGGAATCTCTTCTTTGTGGAGCAGCTTCCGACTTTCGTGCATAGTTGCGCATCGTCTCAACACACTCAGAATGTCGGAGTCCAAGATCATCGCAGTGGCGGGATTCCCGCTCCCGCCTCGACGAATTCCTAGAGCAACTTCTTCGTCAATTGTAGAAACGATCTTGACCAGGACTTCGAGGCTTTCGCAACCGCATACACCACACAGTAGGGAAGCGAGTGCGGCAAGAAAGTCTGGTGTGAACCCTAACTCCAAGCCGTACTTTCTCACTGCCTTCAACCCACTCTCCTTTTTCAACAACAGAATGACCCGCAGCGACCACAGGCTCAGGATGTTCGGTGCGTGGGTGACGCGGTAGGTTGGCTTTGCGGTTGATCGAACAACAGTATCGCTACGAAAGCACAGCCATGAGTAGTCCGAGTTTTGGCGAGAAGGAATACGCAACTTACCTCATAAGATCATCTTCGTCATCAACTGATGTGACAACCGCAGATACACTTTTGGATTGGGATGTATGAGAGTCCCAATCCCAGCTGGCTCCATGCGTTGGTGTCGAGCTGAAAGCCGGTACAGATCTCGAGGACGCGGTGTGATATTCTCTCGACTGTGCTGATGAGCTCGAATGGTCCGCGTGCGTTTGAGATGGGCCCATATTCCCGTCGTCCATTAACATCGCTTCTAGTGATGCCTCGATTCCCGCCACGATTTTTCGAATCGGCGACCGTAGCTCTGACGGAATGCGGAGATTGAATGGGTCAGCGCACGGATGCTTGAGGCTCTGTAATGTGGCCCCGCCTTGAACGACGAGGATCAGCGAATGAAAGTCAACAAGCTGATGCGTTACAATACATGCGGTCATTGTCGATTTCCGCGCGTGCTCCAGTGTTACGGCTGAGAAATGATTCGCCAAAACGGTCAGAGATTTCTGAAGCTGGATGCACAACAAATTGAGCAGCTCGTTGAGTTCTGTCCTTGAGTTAAGCGATTGGGCATCTTTAACTTGACCGTAGGCACAACCAAGCACCAGACAGACCTACATCGTAAAAAAACCCGGCGTCAGTGAAGCGTTTACTTATATCTCGATGACTTTCTGTTACCGTCAATATTGAGTTGAGATAGCACAGCCGTTTCGGCGAGTCGACCTCAGTACCACCCAGCTTATTGGACAGATTGCTCAACATGTCGGTCAGTCTGGTGACGATCTCAGATTTCGCTGCTTCTACGTAGGCGAGAGATGCAGTGTTTGAGTCTTTGCCTTCGCGATTTGCCGCCTCCACAACTACATTCGCGATGGACTCAGGGTCATACTTTGACTCCATTGTGAAGCATCGTGCAAGCTTGCGAGGAAAAGGCAAACGAGTGAAACCATTTGTCTGCTCCGAGTCCGATTTGGTTACAGCGTGAGATTGTCTGCTGGAACCCACACCATTTACTCCACGGAAAAACTCGACCAATGGTGCGAATCGATCCGGATCACGCAGTGTTGGACTCTTGACGAAAGCGCTGACTCCGTCGAGCCAAGCCATTCCCCACTCCTGGAAGGTGAAATGAACTCCAAAGCCATCCAATTCAGGCCCGACAATGCAGTCGCGTTGGACGGTTTCTGTGCTGGCGAAAGCACGAAGAAGGGCTGGCTCCATTTCGGAGGTCAGCATTACTGCAGGGAAATGTAGGGGCGGTGAAATGCCGAGTAAACTTAGCAAACCTGCGGCGCATAGTGCTGGAGCGACCCCTTGAACTGAGAAGTGAGTTTCCCAGCTTGCATCCATTGGCTTGTTCTCGTCTAGCGCCAACAAGGACTGCATGTGCTCGAATATTGACGCAAGCACACTTGATCGGGCGCTTCGAACTGGGATGTCTGGATCTAGTATCGTTGAATCACGTGAAGGATCGCTGTCTGAAGGCGGCTGGATCAGCTGCAACAATGAAACCAAAAATCCAAGAGGAGCTGGGGATAGTGATGGTGAGTTGAGTGCCTGTGCCGAATAATTCGAGGAGCCTTGCTGATAGATCGACCAGAGCCGCGAACTGGTACTGGTTATCACTGTATGCGAGATCAAACGAAAGCAAGCACAACAGTGCAAGACGGTGAACACCAACTCGCTTACGCTTCCTCGAGGAATGACGACTCGAAGGTCAGACCCGTATGGTAGGTCTGGTCGAAGGAGAGTGTGCCAAATCTTCTGCCAGAATTCCCCGAACATGTCACTTCTTACATCGCGGTGCATTTGAGACAGCATCGCCAGCTCATACAAGAGGTGAAGTGCAAGGGAGTGCCGCCTGTCGATATCTTTCGACTCGAGAGTCTGTACGATGTGGTCCATGAGTGTGAGGATATCACCGATGCGTTCGTGTGCGTAGAAACTGCCGTGCCGGCGCAGAACGGCCGTGAGAATAAGCATGTGCGCCACGCTTCTTCGTTGCAGTAACTTTGCTTGTTTGTTGTGCTGCGCTTGGCTCGCGTATTGCTCACGTACTTGTGATAACTGAGTGTTCGAGCTTGCTGAAAGTGACTCCTCGCTTTGCTCAACGGATACGATTTGATGGAGTAGCTGCTCCCATGCCATGGGCATCGTTGATTCCAAAGACCTTTTCACAGGCGACGGAGATGCCATCATCTCATCCTGCTCTCCTCCTTGCAGATCTGGAGTCTTGGCAGACTCGATGACTCGCTGCAGCAGGCGGTCGTGAAAAAATACGACATCGGCTGCGCAGGCAAACAATATCACGGAAGGAGCTTCGAGTGCCATTGTCGACGATTCGGTTACAGCACTGCTTATTGTCGCTGATGAAGCCGCCCCGCCGGTTGATGAGTACGATGACACGGGTATATCGCGTAAGGTCGCTGGATCCAAAAACATTTGATGGAGGGCTTTGGCATCACGACGCAGCCGCCTGGGGTCCAAATCGCCACGTAAATCGAGACTGTCGGCATGGTACTCGAACAACTCGATGTACAGCGACACGAACGCTGCAAATTGAACGCGAGGACCTTGGCGTGCATGCTTGAATGACCTCTTGATGTACTGTAGCAACGGGTTGCCGTGCTTGAGAAGAAGCGGGCCGATGAACGTAAAGTACGAGCGGCCTATATCCGTCGCGATCTCGACCATCTTCGGTGCGATGTCTGCGCGCGGGGATCTGGAGTGCTCGGTTTCATTGAGCGTGCCAAACCAACTCGCTACAAACGGCACGAGCATGGGCAACCAGTCGTGGACATCATACGGCGCGTGTTTCAGCACCAGATGGATACACGACGCGAGCACCGCAAAGTCCCCCGACCCGGGCGTCGGGAAGGTGCTGTGGGACACGGCGCTGTGCTCCACCGCCGCGAGTGCAAGCTCCACGGTCTCCTGGAGTTGCCTCTTCTCGAGCACGGTGCAGTACACGCGGAGGCCGACGAGGAGCTCGATGGTCTGCCACGCCGCGCGCTCGAGCTCGCCCATCACGCGGCGCGCGGCTGGGTCCGGGTCGCTGTCGCCGCAGTGGTTGACCACGAGCAGCGCAAAATCGAAGAGCTGCGCCACGCAGTCGCGGCCGTTCGGGTCCAAGTGGAGCGTCGGCCCGTCGAGCGCGTGGGCGTTGGCGATTTCGTTGCGTAGGTAGAGCCACCACTTGAGCTTGGGCGGCTTGGCGCTCGCAGCCGTGAGCTTGCGTTTCTTGGCGGCCAGCGCGCTGCCCGTCGCGGGGTCCACGCCCAGGAACGCGCACACGTCGGCGCGCACGGCGTGGATGAGCCCCACGAAGAGCAACCCCCAGCCGCGCCACCGACGCACGTACGCGCGGTGCTGGGGGCTGGCCATGAAGGCCTCGGCGCCGGCCACGGCCGTGGCGCGGTCTTTGATGCGACTGGCCGTGCGCAGCGCGTTGCACATGGCGCGGAACGCCTGCCACACGCGGTCGGCGACCGCGTCCTTGGTGGCCATGTTGCCGTTGTTGGGCGGGAAATGAGTGAGAGAGAGGAAAGGGAACGCCAAGTCCCACTAAGTACGTGATGGATCCCAAATGCGCACTTACTGGAGGTTAACTTACGCGGGAGTTTGGAAGCCGTGGGTGGCCAAAAACTTGGACCACCACCATGGGGGTAAGGATGCCTGCCGTGGCGTGGGAGGACCGACCTTATGAGGAGACGGCTGACGAGGTGTGTGGAACAGGAGAAGGGAAAGGGTGTAGCGAATGTCCAGCGCCAGACGTGGGACCGCGAGGAGTTCGAGCGGCTCGCGCAGCTGCGCGCGAGCGGACAGCTCCCGCAGGACGAGGTGGGTCTCTCGCTGGGCGTTATGAATGTTGGCAGCGACGTGACGCGATGCACGGAGCGATGGTGTAGGCGGAGAAGAAGGTGATCAAGTCGAACCGCCAGGAGTTCAAGGCCGCGGTCGAGGGCGCGGCCGGACCGGCCGGCTCGGCGCGCGCGTTCCTCACGTCGCGCACGGAGCGCGTGACGCTCGAGGAAAAAGTCGGCACCGTGCGCGTGATCAAAGGAGACGACGCGATCAAAGCCAACGGGTACTTTTGCGAAGTATGCGAGTGCACGCTCAAGGACTCGGTCGCGTACCTCGACCACATCAACGGCAAGCGCCGTGAGTATCCAAGTTGGACGAGGAGGGCTGGGTCGATCGCTCGGTGTTGATACCATGTTGGTGTGATTGCCTGAACAGACCTTCAAAAGCTCGGATATAGCATGCGTGTCGAGCGCTCGTCGGTGGATGACGTGCGAAGCCGGTTCCAAAGCGCTGCCAAGCGCAAGTACGAGCCGCTCGTGACGAAGAAAGTGGACGCCATGGAAGGTGAGAGAGAGACCCAAATCTCCACTGGATGCCCCATCGGTTTCACACGCTCATGTCCATGATGTCGCTAGAGTACGAAAAGAAGAAACGCGAGCTCGAAGAAGAGGAAGCGCGGCGCAAGCGCCAGCGGAAGGAGGCGCGGAAGGCCAAGAAACAAGACGCCGGTCCCAAAGCCGTGCAGAGCGACGACGACGAACGCGCCGACGGCGATGCCACGGGAGCGACCGCTCCAGAGCCACCTGGTGCACCCATAGAGAGCCAACAGGAGGCGGCCGACGAGGTTCCCTCGGCCGAGCAGACCGAGGAAGAGGCCATGATGGCCATGATGGGCTTTGGCGGGTTCGGCAGCACGAAAAACAACTGAATTTAGACGTATTTCACTCCATATCTACTTATCCACTATCACAACTATATCAGTATATTGATTCCGTCCCGACCATTTCTGTGGTAACTCAAAACCCCCGAAGTCGAGTCTCGATGGCGTTCCACCACCACGGCGACGACCCCGGCTGGCGCCAGGGCGACCGCGCGCGAGACGGGTATGCGGGCCGCGATGGCGAGTACGATCACCACACGCGACGCGAGCCGACGACCCACAGCCACGACCCGTACCCACGAGAGCGTCCCCGGCGGTCGCGCTCGCGGTCGCGGTCCCCACGGCGGTTCGCGCCAAGCAGCCACGCAGCCGACGCACCAGCGCGGCCGTGGGCCTCGCAACCCAGCGCGACGCTGATCGTTCGAGGACTCACGCCGAACGTGACGGACCCAATGGTAGTATTGTGGACTTGAGCAACGAACCATCCTCCCCGACTGAACTGGCCATGCCGTGCCCGTCCGCGATCTCTCTGCCCGTGCTCGGCCGGAGAGTACATGTTGCCCGTGTGCGAGATGAGGACTCACAGTCTCTCTTCTTGTGTGTGCCTCTTCGAACGCTCTCCCTCTCTCTCTTTGGCGTCATCCCCCCACGTGCAGCTTCTCCACGCACTCGAGAGGTTCCGACCAACAAGCGTGCGCGTCATGTTCCACAAGGTACGCCGTTAGCTGACACTTTCCTGGCCACAGTGGGGCCCGCGCTGACGCCTGTGATGTCTAGGTCACAGGCGAGCATCGCGGCTTTGCGTTCGCCAACTTCGATTCGGTGGAGACGGCGACATCCGTCATGGACGCTTTCGGTACGTTTAAACCTTCCGGTTGCGTAGAATATGGGCCACGGGAGTGGAATGACGATTGTTTGCTGTTGTTGGATTATTGATGCAGCGTCGCAACCGTTGATTATTGATAACCAACCAGTAATTCTTGCTTACGCGGAGACAAATCGTCCGAGTCCGCATTTCCAGCGCCATCCCCATGGCGATCCGTCCGACTTTGGAACTGGTCCTCCGCGACTGGACTGGATCTGTGATCAGGTATGATGATGGGGATTTTGGCACGAGGAGTCGCAGATACCGTGCTCATGCCAACTCTTGTGTTCGATTCGTTAGTGTGGTGCCTCAAACTTTGGGCGACGTACAGAATGTTTCAAGTGCCACGTGGAGAAGTCTCGGTTTGCAATGGAAGTGCCACCGCGTGGTGGGTCCCATCCTCGTGGGCCTCCACCGTACAACAGTGTGGAATACCGTGGGCATGGCGATCATATGGGTCGGGGAGCACCCGGCCAGAGACGTGATTATCCAGATGAAGACGGAAGACGTGACCATCGAACCAACGACGACGAGCCACCTTCTCACGTTCTCGCAGTGCGGATGATCCCACTGGATGTCGATGAAGGAGAAGTACGTTTACGCATGGACTTGGTTTCCAACATCGTGCTCACGTGTTCGATATTGCCCCGTAGCTACAAGTGATCTTTGCCCAATTCGAAGGTGTTCGTGATATCCGATTGGTCCGGGATCGAGCGAATAACCTTTCTCGAGGCTTCGCTTTTGTTGAGTTCGAAGATGTGGAGGTACGCTGTCAGCGACTTCAGTTAGCTACCATTTCGATACTTGCGTAGGAACTAATTCCCTCGTGTTGAGTAGTCTGCCCAACGCGTCAGGAATATCCCGGAAGGGTTAAATATTCGAGGTGAGTTGGTTCGAGTCGGCTATGCAAGGGAGACTCTTCAAGCGAGACCACAACAAAACCGTGTCCCCGGAGGCTTCGAGAATCCAGTGCCTACGAATCCCATCGCCGCTGCGGCATTAGAGCAAGCCCAGTGGGCGATGGCAAACAACTATGGAGCGAGGCACCAACCTGCAGCTGAGGAGGAATCAACTACGGTACGTGTTTTGGCGCTAGTTCAGTATCCATGATTACTTGGCGTTCCCCCACTAACGAGCAGGCTGATGATCGAATTCCTAAGGACCCATCCGTTGCACTGGATGATCTTGATGCACTTCTGAACAGCGCGGCAGCTGCGGCGCGCCCTCACATCGAAGAGCCGAAAAAGCCGTGGCCTCTGCCGTTTGAGACTGGTGGAGGAATGTATGTCTACTCTAGCGAGTACGGCTTGTACTACGACACCGACTCGATGTTCTACTACGATCCACACTCGAAGATATATTTCAACAGCTTCACTGGGCAGTATTATCGCTGCCCGAACGGCACCCAAGGTGTGGCTGCAACGTTTGAACCATTCTCACCGCCCGCCCCAATCGACGATGCCAAGTTCTCGCCAAATCCTCAAACATCAGGTCTGTCCGGTGAACAGCCGATCAAATCGATGGCACTTTCCCTGGCAAAGAAGGACAAGAAGAAGCCTTTGATTTCGTTCAATCTCAAGGGGCCAAGTGTAAACGCGGTAAAGACAGCCAATGTATTTGCGGCCGAGAAAACCACAGCTTCTCCCGCATCTGGTGCTGCAGGGGTCAATCTGCCTCTCGGTAGTGGTGTTTCCATGGCGGCCGCTGCAAGTGCGAGTGTTCGTAAGAAGAGTGCTTTGGATATTGCGAAGTGGTCTCAGCGCCAGATGGAAGAGTCAAAGTCAACTGCTGATGTGTCCACTGTCAAGCAACCAGCAGAGACCGTACCTGTTCCAACAGCTCCAGCTGCCGCAACAACTAGTGCGGCAACTGTTGACATTCCACTCGAAGCGCCTATTTGTTTGGTACGTTCTACTTAATCGCTCGTATTTTGTATGGTGGCTGCCTTTGAACTGACAAATCACAATGACGACCAGCTATGTCGCCGTAAGTTTGGATCCATGGAGCAGCTGCGAAAGCACGAGACACAATCCAAACTCCACGCAGAGAATCTGGCGAAGGCAAAGCAAGACAAGGCCATTGTCGCAGCCCAAGTCCGAGAACGAGACGAAGAAGAGCGCGATGAGCAGAACAATCGGAAGAGACAGCGCTCTGGCGGAGACACCACCACTTCGGCACCAGCTGCAGCTCAGCCACTGCCGCCAACGGCTACCACTACTGACAGCACCGCGACGGCATCCCTTGAGGCCGGTATCGGTGCCAAGATGCTCAAGATGATGGGTTGGAAAAAGGGCGAAGGCTTGGGCAAGCATGGCACCGGGATTACGGCCCCTGTAGAGGCAGTCGGCAACGCCGGGTCGGAGACGACTGGTCTTGGCGCCAAGACCGCGCCAGCCATCAACCTAGCGGACGTCGCCTCGTACAAAGAACGTCTGCAGAAGATGGCGCGTGCGAGATACGACGCTGCGGACACCCATGACTCGAAATATCTGTAGTTGGTGATGAACAACCAATGAATGCTTTTTTTTCTCTTATCGCGTCTTTGATATAGTATGATTTTCGCACGGTACCACTCGCAATCATGGACATGTGCTCGATCCTCACGCAAATTTAGTGAGCGAGCTCCTCCACGGCGTTCTTGAGCGGCGTCTTCTTGTAGCCAAGGACCGGTGTCCCCACCTCCTTGCCACCCTTGAAGAATCGGAACGCCGGCAGCGCCTCGACGCCGAGCTCTTCCTTGAGCTTCTCGATCTCGGGCAGCGTCACGTCAAGCTTGGCGAACGTCACATCCGTGTGCTTGTCCGCGAGCTCCTTCACAAACGGCTGGATCTGCGAGCACTTGCCACACCACGGCGCCTCGAACTTGGCGACCACGGTCTTGCCGGACTTGATGAGACTCTCAAAATCCTTCTTGGTCTTGAGCACGGTCATACCGGCGTTGTCGTCGGCGTCGTCGGCGTCCTTGACCGTCGAGAAGTACTTGTGCGCCTCCTTGGGGTCGGCAACGATCGTCTTCTCTCCGGGCTTCCAGTTGGCCGGGCACACCTCGCCGTGTTCCTCGGTGAATTGCAGGGCCTGCACCAAGCGCAGGGTCTCGTCGACCGAGCGACCGATCGGCAGGTTGTTGACCGTCATCTGGTGGACCACGCCCTCCTTGTCAATGATAAACAGGCCACGCAGCGCGACGCCCTCTTCCTCGATCAGCACGCCGTACTTGGCCGAGATGATCTTGGTGATATCCGCGACGATCGGGATCGACATGTCGCCGAGCCCGCCCTTGCTGCGCGGCAGCTTGGTCCAGGCCAAGTGCGACTCGGGCGAGTCGGTCGAGACGGCGATGAGCTGCGTGTTGATCGCCTCGAACTCGGCCGCGCGGTCGTTGAACGCAATGATCTCGGTCGGGCACACGTACGTAAAGTCCTTGGGGTAGAAAAACAGCACGACGTACTGGCCGCGGAACTGCTCGAGCGACAGGTCCACGATCTCGTCCTTGTGGACGGCCGCGGCCGTGAAGCCCGGCGCGCGCGCGCCGATCTTGACGGTCGCCATCGGGTACTGGATGAACGCCTCGTCCTCGTCGTCCTCGCCGCCAAAGAGGTCGTCGTCGTCGTCGTCGATGAACTTGGCAAAGCCGCGCGACTGGATGGGCGACGCAAACGCCGAGGTCGGCAGCGACGCGGCCACGGCCGGGCGCGTGAAGGCGGCGGCGTTGGCGCGCACCGCGTGGCGCAGCGTGGAGCGCGCGAGCGCGGCGCGGCGAGCGAGCTGGAGCACACGCATCGGTGGGGGTGAAGAAAATCGACGGATCCAGGAAGAGTGTGTTTCGCGACTGGTTCCACGAGCTTCTGGGATGAGTCGCTCAAACAGGGCGGACAAGGATCGCGGATACGGGTTCGGGTCATGGGTTTGGAACCAGGGAAGAGTGGATATGGCGACCCGTCGAGATGGGATATGGGAAAATGAATGAGAAATGGGTCTTGTCGGGGGGAAGGCCTGGAAACCCAGATCTTTGTTTTTTTTAGGGCGTGGACGACCCGTTAATATATATTGGAGGTAACTGGGCGCGTGCCACTCTGGTATTTGGTATTGGAGGTTTGACGTTGAAGACTCGATGACTCGCTGACGTCAGGATGCGCAGAAATCTATCACATAATGGAGTACATTCCAATTTCGCGTCGAGATTCGACGGTGCCCTGTCCAAGAGGAACCACAGTGACGTTGCTCGACGAAGTGGCAATGGCGTGTGGGGAGGTTGATAATAATTTAATACATGGTCATCAGGGGTCGCTGCTATCATAACTCATCGGCGTCTCCGTCTCTGTCGGCTTCTCGCTCGATGGCGTCGACTTGCTGGGCTGCGGCCGTGGCCGTAGCGGCCTCGGCTTCGCTGATCATCGTGATCCACACCGAACGGTTGCTCTGGATGTTAGCGAGACACGAGTCCAATCCCTCGAGGAACGTGTGCATGATGCTCCAGAGCGGGAACACGCACGAGTCGATGAACGCCAGGTTGAGCTTGCCCAGCTCGGCCGACCCGGGCTTGGCATTCATGTACGGCGTCGGCGTGAGCCCGAGCGCGATTTCCTCGTCGTACTGCAAGTTGAACTCTTCGAGAAGCTGCAGCGACCACTTGACGTGGATCGGCTGCGCGAGCGCCGGGCCCGAGATATCGGCCGAGTGCACGATCGCGTTGATCAGCAGCTCGCGGTGGCTCTCGTCGTCGGCGTTGAAGACGTCGACCTTGAGCTTCTCGTGGAGCTGTCCGACAATCGCTGCGTGGTTGTGCATGTCGGTCGCGAGGATCGCGCGGATGATCGACTTGCGTACCTGCCGGTACTCGCTCGCGCTCACCTGTGCCAGGATGTCATGGCCCGGGCGCCGCATCGTCTCAAAGCACGCAGCTGCGTGCATGTTCTCGAGCACCGACTGGTCGTTGTACAACATCGCGAGGCTCGTGCGATACCGGATGTGGAAGTCATTTGTACGGCCGTTGTGGTTCATGTCGTGGCAGAACGCGGCCACAAAAACCGCGAGGAGATCACGCACGTCCAACAGCCCACGAGGAGCCGGTGTCGCAGTGTCTGGAAGAGTTCTCACGGCGGCGATCGCGCCATCTTCGCTGACCCCGCGGTGTACACTCGCGACAAAGCCCTCGAGCGACGACTGCGAGCTCACGATCAAGAAGCTCACTTGAAGTGTCGTGAACGCGTGATAAAAGTTGTGGTACGGGATGTCCTGGTACTGGCCCTTGACGCTCACGGCAAAGCGGCGCAGAGTCGCGCGCGGGATCTGGAAGTGGTGCGGCAGATCAAAGTACTCGAACATGTCGACCACGAGATCCACGAGCTGCGGCATCGTGTACTCCCACGGGTTCAGGTCCCAGTTGCGGATCAGTGCTGACGGCGCACTGTCGCTGCGTGTTATCTTGCCGGATGACGAGAACACGTGACTTAGTAACCCGGCATTAACTCCTGTCGTTGAAACAGGAACAGGCTCATCGGGCACGATCGGAGTGGTTGCGTGGATCGGCGTGGCCGCACGGCTAGCGAACAGCGACGACCGGCGTCGTGGGACCGTGGGCGTCGTCGTGTACTGCGAAAGAAACGAGCTCGTCGTGTCACTGCTGGTCTCGCCACTGCTCTCGACGAGGAACACGAGCTCCCAGGCGCGGCGCTCGATGACCGAGGCCATTTCGGCGCAGATCGAGCCCATGATCTTGAGGTCTTCCTCGCAAAAGCCCGCACACGAGTTGCCACTTCCACTCGAGCCGAGCTTGTTGACGGCGTAGAACACAGCAACGACGCTTCCTTCTCGCGCGCCCGAGGTGGTCGACTTGATGGGCACGCACAGCAGGCTCTTGGTACGCAGGCCCACAAGCGCGTCGTAGGCCGCATCGAAATCGGCGTGCGAACGTGCATCGCGCGGCAGCACAAGTGCCTCGCCGCGCTGGGCGACAATGCCGGGGATAAACTTTCCCAGCGGGATGGTGTAGGCCTTCCAGTTGGCGCCGACGCGGCAAAACAGCGTCTTCGTGAGCGCGTCCACGAAGAACAGCGCGCCGTGCTCGACGTTGAGGATCTGGCAGGCCGTGTCGACGAGCGCACGAAACACGTCGCCGACATTTTCGTTGGACGACGAAATGACCTGCATCATCGCAAGCAGCGCGTCGCTGCGGCGCATCGCCGAGCGCGCCGACTCAAAGAGCTTGGCGTTCTTGAGCGCGATGGCCAAGTAGTACGCGATGCCGCGCGCAAGCTCCTCGTCGTCCTTGTCAAAGTACTGCTTGGATAGCTTGTTGACCATCTCCAGCACACCGAGGACGTCGCCGTTGGCGTCTTTGATGGGCACGGCGAGGATCGAGCGAGTCACAAAGCCCGTCTGCTGGTCAACCGTCGAGTTGAAGCGCGGATCACTGTACACATCACGCACGTTGATGATCTCGCCGTGGCGCGCCGCAGCGCCGACGATGCCCTCACTCACGGGGATGCGGAAGACTTCCTGTGACAAGTCACACGCAATGTCCGAGCCCACGGGGGCCACGAGCTCGTGCTTTTCGTCGTCCATGAGGAACACGCAGCACTTGCTAGCGTTCATGGGCTTCTTGATCGCGTCCATGATCGCCACGAGTAGCGCGTTGGTCTCGAGCTCGCGAAAAAGCACAGCCGAGAGGTCGAGCAGTGTCTGCGCTTTGCCCTGCGCCTTGAGAATCGCGTCGTGGAGTTCAGAGCTGTGGAGCGCGTTGCCAATGTGGCGGCAGAGGTTGATACACATGGCGAGGTCGGCCGGCGTCAGCGGCGTGCGATCTTTCTTGTTGAGCAACAACACGACGCCGTTGAGCTTCTGGAGCGCATTCACAGTGGGCACGCACAGCGCCTCGTGGACCTGGTCCGACTTTAACGCGATATTGGTGAATAGCTCGTCAAACAACTCGGCGTCGTGATCGCGTGTGTAGTGGATGGTCTCACCCAACCGAGCAGCCTCGCCCAGGATGCCTTCGTCACACCGCACGGTCTGCGGACATGCGCCACAGTCGGAGAGCCGCGACCAGAGCAGCTCGGCGTCCTTGTCGTATGCGAACACGCTACAGTTTTCGATGCCGACCGAGTTGCGCAGAAAGTCGACGAGCCACTCGAGCGGGTATTCATTGATCTCGGACGTAGACGTGAGCGACGCTCGCCGCGTGGCCGACGATGAGGCGTCGCGCGGCACGGACGTCGGCGAGACCAGGTCGCCGAGGTTCGCACGCTTGGTAAAGGCCTTGATCAAGTTGCCTACAAAGTTGCGCAACACGTGGAGCGAGCCGCTGTCGCCCGCGCGGAGCCACGACCCGATGACCTTGGCGTCGTGGCGCGAGTTGAAGACCTCGGCCACGGCCTGGACGTTGCCTTCGCTGTCGATCAGCGGGAGACACACGTACGAGCGGACGTCGCCGATAGCGTGTGGAAGGCCCTCGAGCGACGGCCCGCCGGGCTGGTCCGCCAGCGGAGGGTTCCCGACATGCACGGGCTCGCCACTCGTCATGGCCGTGCGCAGCAGCCCGCGCTTGGCCCGGGTCGACGGGTAGATCGAGCGGCCGTCAAACTCGAGCACCGAGCGATTGGCCTCGAAGCTGAGTACACAGTTCTCGGCGTCGAGTAGCGACAAAACCTGCTCTCGGATCTTGACCAGCACCTCCATAAAGTCGTCCTTGGACGTGATCAGCACGTCGACGAGCGACTCCTGCGCGAGCGCAAAGCGCTTGACCTGTCGCCGCATCAAATCCTTGGAAAGCCTGGAGCCAACCGAAACGCAATTAGTATGTCGGGTTCCACGGGGACCGACGGAAAAAATCCGTCCTTTCTTCCCGGTCTGGCTATGGGACGTGGGGAGGAGCCGCGTACCATTGTGTGATGCACACGTGCTTTTGGAGCAGCCGCCAGCGGCGCCGGGCCGACTCGCGCGCGGCGTCCTGGAAGGACAGCCGCCGTGGCTGGTCCGCCGTGGGCGACGCGGCGTCCGAGTCGCACGGTGACAGCGGCGAGAACGCGTCCAGCGTGGCTGCGACGCTCACGCGACGCTTCTTGCGCGCCGTCGAGTCGGCGAGGCTCGGCGGCGCGTGGTGCATCGCGGCGTCGGCCATTCAAGAGAGACGGGGGGACCACGGGCGTCGACGCTCCGCGGTGCTCGAATTTCGATATGCACCGAGGCGAGGTGTGTGAAGATCTACCGGCCGGCCTGCCCCGTCCTGGAGTGCTCAGACCCCGACGAAATCGAACCGACTTGCCGGTCACTTCGTGCGTGCGTGCAAAGAACAACGCGAAGCGCCACGGAACTGGACCCAGCATTCCAGAGTGATGGTTCATGAGTATCAGGTACGGAAGGTGAGACCACCGACGCCCGGTGACGAGACACGATCAGACGGGGAAGGCGGACTCGGGAGCGAGAAAGTCCGGCCGGAGGAGAACGACCGCTACCCTGTTCGCTGGTGGAGCGGCCCCAGATCCCGAGGTCCGCTGTGCGATGGGGGACATGATAAGGTGAGAGACTCTTATCACCCAGGCCGCTTTGTGAGCTTTTCGAAGGGGCGGTAAGTTTTCCGAGGGGAGAGAACAACTTCAAGAAGAGCGGCGATTGGCAGGAATGCGAGCTTTGGTGGCCCAGAATAGAAGAGTCAAAATCTCGAGACAGCTACAGTAGAGACAGCTACCGGAGTCGTCACTCGACCCGATCGATGGGAGGCTCTGAGGGATACCGAGTGTGGGCGGCGCTACGACGCGCTGCGTGGATGCAGCGACGTGGGGTGTCCGCTGCACTGGGGTGGCGTGCTTCACGTTGGACCAAGTCGGTGGCTCGCATGCCATGGAACACCTCCTGGAAATGTATATGCTGTGCTATCCATTGTATTGAAATTTGTGGTGGAATCCATTAGAGTAGTACAGGAGGTTGTCAAACATGATACAAAACACAGATTAGGGAATACAGGGCAACAACCTCGCCGTCGCCCACCCCACCGAGGCACGGACGGAGACTCTCGACCCCACGTTGTCCAGGTACCTGACTGCCCACTCGCAAACGGAGACCAGATCTACCACCACGGAGATCCGACGGAGCAAGCATTCGAGTTTTTGCACCGTCAGAGCCATCCCAGTGTCGGCCGAGGGTCGAGGATGATATTCCAGGGTTCACCATCGGCAGCCAGCGTGAAGGTTCATCCCATAACTGCTTGGCGCTTTGGTGACGTGGGTCAACTACAACAGCGGCAAGAGCCAAGCGATGGGGATGGACAAGATCCAGATGCCGTCGAGCAGCTTCAGAGATCCAGTGATTGGCCCAAATCGGACACGGAGCAAGAGCTGTGGTGCGGAACCGTCGGTACTCCATCCATTGATGTGCTTTGGCATGCCGACGCAATGAATCACCGGACCAAGCAACGGGATGGGGATGGGTACAATCCAAATCGATCATTACGGCCTCGTCAAGCAGTTTTTCACAGAATGGTCAAGACTGGGGGGATGTCTAATGAATCATCTGGTTGGTGGTGAACCCAATCCATTCTCCAGGGTTGGAAGTGCAAGCCCGGCAATTAAGACAGCGAGACCTGTGAAGTTTGCTGCCGTTCTCTGCGCGATTCCACCGCCACAATCAAAATCATCTCAAGCAGTTCCCGACCGGCATCAAAAGACCTCCGAGGACTCCATGGCGACTCATAGTGCACCCGCTCCAGATGGCCCCGTGTCGTTCCGAGGCCGCATTGTCGAGTTCCCGTGGGAGGGTGCCCCCGAAGCGATGACGCTCGTCGAACTCGACATCCGCGCGGCGATTAGCGCGATCAGCGGCAAGCGGAACTGGTGGACCAAGTGGCACGCCACAGACGACACGGGCGTCCCGATCCGTGACAAGTGGCTGAACGAATTCGAGCGCAAGTTCATCGCCGATGTGTACGAGCGCGAAACGAGCGAGTGGCGTGTGTGGTGGCTCGCAGGCGCCATCCCGCACGTGTATGCGGGGTTTCCAGCGGACGGGAGCGACAGAGAGAAGCAAGCATTCGTGGACAAAGTGTGCTCCTCGATCCCGTACAACTTAATGTGGTATCCTCGCCCGTGCAAGGAACTATACGATGCCAATTACTACAAGAAAGCCGACCCCGACTACGCGGCCAAAGTCTTCGCAACCATACAATCGGAGACGCTCGAACATTTTTACGAAGCCAACGAGGACATGCAGTCATGGGGCCAAATCGTGTGGTATTTTGATCTCGTGGAGCTCAACAACACGCTACGGGCGATGCCTCTAAGCGAGTGGAAGGCACCAATGAGCGTAGAAGTAGCCTCCAAGCCCGCAGTGGCCCGTGCGATCGCACTCGTAAATGCAGTGCGCCAGGGCAAGGTGACCAAGCAAACGTTTCGAGAGTACGCGCCGGACGGAGACCATCGTGTGATGGTCGTGGATGCGCTGTGGTTTCACGTCGACCGCATCATGCAAGAACTCGACTCGATCCGCACGTGCATCATCAACTCACTGGAGCAAGTGATCAAGGAAAACAAGTTAAACACTGACGAGGTAGAGCCATTTATCGGCCACGGCACCGCGCCAGAGACCTTTTTCAGCGACTTTTTGATTGCAGACAAGCTCAAGCGCAAATTCGTGGAGGAAGTGGCCGCACTTGAGAACGTCTCCGAGGACGAGAAGGACTGGCACCCAGATTCGAACAACCAAGTGTTGGATCTTGTGCATCCATCGCTGTACTGCTGTGTGTTCGGGAAGACCAAGTGTATCGACTCCACCAGCAATGACGAGGTCGCAGACGCCAGTCTCAGTGTTCCGGAACGCACGCATCGCATGATGTTTAGCGGCAACCAGCTTGTGGAGAACGAACACCGCGGCAGTGCGCAGTACCAGTGGATCCCGAGCGATGTCATGATCAACGATCAGGGTGACGCCACGTTTCTGTCGTACATCAACAATCTACACCCCGAGAAGCACCGTGGCATGTACGACTCGATCACGGCTATTTTGAACGAGTTCATACCGATGTTCGACGGCGTACTTTCGTGCCTCCGCAACCCACATGGAGTGCAATCCAAAATGTGGTGTACGCGAACTTGGAGCGGGACTGAGTTCATCCCCAACCACCCACAGATTCCCGAGGTTCTCAACACCAGTCCTTCAAGGATCCCGTACACTCTTGACGGGAAGATGGCTCAAGTGATCGTCAAGATCGCAGAGATCCACCTCACTCCCGAAAACCCCACGTATCCAGGTGGCTCATGGCACATCGAAGGCTCGGACGCTGAGCAGATCGTCGCGACCGGTATTTACTACTTTGCGTGCGAGAACATCACCGAGTCCAAATTGTCGTTCCGCGTGATCGTGCAAGAACCCAATTATTCGCAGGACGACACATTGGGCATGAAGGCAATGTATGGACTCGAACGCGACATGGAGCGCGTCCAAAGCTTGGGATCGATCACGGCGATGGAGGACCGCTGCGTCGTGTTTCCCAACACGTTGCAACACCGCGTTGAGCCCTTCGAGCTGGCAGACAAGACGAAGCCCGGTGTACGCAAGATCTTGGCGTTCTTTTTGGTGGATCCGACGAAGCGGATCCCGTCGACGGCCACGATCCCGCCCCAGCAAGCCGACTGGATCCAGGGGAGCTTGGATCCTGTGCTGAACCACATGCAGCGATCACAGGTGCTTGTCGATGGAGTGGTGGATATGGCCGTGGAAACCATGCTGGGCACGGACCGTGGAATGACATTGACTGAAGCCAAGGAGCACCGACTCAGGCTCATGGACGAACGTCGACCGAAGGACGATTACTATTGCGGCAACGTGCCAATGTTTTCACTGTGCGAACACTGAAGGTAAGGCTTTGGGGCTTGAGAACTGACAGTACGTGAACATGACGCAGTTCTCATCCCGTACACAAGAATGTCGATTTGGAGTGCATATCAATATCGCTAACCTGAAAACTAAGAAACACAGTCTTTAGTACGCGAGCAGCGCGGCGTTTACGCAAAAAGCATGCTCACAGGTGGCAGTGCGTCAGTCGCTGGCGTTGATCTTGAGTGCGGCGCCACTACACGAGCTTCTCCATTTATATGAGAGGGCGGCCCTTGCACGGACCTCCAGATTTATAGTCCTTCCAGATCCACGTTGAGATCGCGCCAGGGTTCTTGACCATCTGCGCCGCTTGACCCTTGTACCAGCACGTGCCGCCGTTGTAGTTGGTCCATGTGACCGCCCAGCACCCCGTGAGCCATCTGCAAAACGTCACGCAACTGGTGAACGAATCGACAGGGCTGTCATGGCCGACGTCTTGCCCGGGAATGTCGTATCCGTCGAATCTCCCGGCGCTGACCATGTTGGACGAGCTACCCGGTTGGAAGATTGCGGACACCGCGTCGGCGTTGGCCGTCCCGTCATTGAGAATGTCGAACACGGTCATGGACGTCTTGTACCAGCAAGTCCCGCCGTTGTAGCTCGTCCATGTGGTACCCTCGCAGCGCGCCCAGAAGAGGTCGCAGTACCCGTTGCACTCAAGGATATTCGGTGCGCGTTGATCGAGCAAGTCGTGGCCCGAGACGTCGACGCCACACGCGTACAAGAGCTTGAAATCCGTGTGCGTGAGCTGACGCGTGGAGCTCGCCGATGTCGCGACCGCTGACTGGTCTTCCCACCCTTGGGGCGCGTGCGCAAAGAACTCGTCGGTCAGGTTGTAGTTCTCCAACGGAAAGCCGTGGCGCGAGTGGAGAGCCGAGAGGTTCACGCTGAGCTGTGCGCTGGCAGCGCTGACGTGGAGCGCCGTGGCGATTGCAGCAACGGTAGCGACCGATCGAGCCATGATAGCTAGCTATAGATACGAGCGTGTTGGGCAAGGGAGTAGGTTCTCGAATGGACCCCTGAGAAAGCGTTCCCTTACTGAATGGCACGGGGCGCCACAGGGCTGGGAGATTGATGGGTCGTCGTCGATCGTCTAGCCGTCGAAGGCGGGAACTTCCCGCCCCCGCCGGGAAGGCGAACCACACGGTGGAACACCGTCAGTAGCGGCGAGGGAACACCTCCGTGCCTGATTCATCACATGTTGGCTAGGTGTGATAGAAGTGTCATTCTCCAACATATCATGTATTGCAATTTTCACGATATAGATGTATCAGAGGTTGTAAAATATGATGATTAAAAATAGAAGAGTATAAGATGTAAGGAGATGCAAGCGTGAGGTCCAAAGCGGCAGTTCTTGAGTAATAATGAATCATGACGGTGGCGGTCCCACGGTGGGACCGATGTCCCATCGGCGAGACAGATACTGTGCACGCTGTTATTTCCTGTATGCAGGAAAACGAGCGAGTGGAATGTGTGGGTGACTCGAACGTTTGTCGACAAGCAAGTGCCTTGTCGACAAGGTGTGTTCCTCGGTCCCATATAACTTGATCACACAGTCACTCGCAAACTGGATCGCTGCCCGGAGTCCGGGAGGGGTTTATGCACGAACGCTGGATCGTCCACGATGGCCGACGTCTTTGTCAGCGTGCGATTCGAGTCACTCAACACGTTTTTTGAGCGTCACGCGGAGACGATGGTACTTGATCTCGTGCCAACGCGGTGCGTGGGTTATTCGGGAACACCAAGTGTATCGAACGTACGGCCGCCAGCGATCAGCAGGGAGGCCTTAGCGGTCACAGCGATGGAAGGCCATTGAGGCGAAGGCTGTGGGTGAGTACTAGGAGAAAAACATGGCGCTGTTCTGGTTCTGTTGAGAAACTTCAACGCTGCTTGCTACGAAGGGTTAGGAAAGACGCTTGGTGTGGACGTGGTCCGCGTCGTGATTGCTGTGAGACGGATCGGACGATCTCCCTTAAACGTAGCCAAAGACAAATATGCTTATCGTTGGGATGGCTGAAGGATGAGGCCCTTGCATGGGCCAGCCGATTTCCAGTCCTTCCAAAGATACGTCGAGGTCGCGCCAGGGCTCTTGACCATCTCCGCCGCTTGGGTCTTGTACCAACACGTGCCGCCGTTGTAGTTGGTCCACGTGACCGCCCAGCACCCCGTGAGCCATCTGCAAAACGTCACGCAATCGTTGTACGAAGCTGCGTGGTCGTGGCCGAGGTCGTGCCCGGGAATGTCGTACCCGTCCGACCTTCCAGCGCTGAACATGTCCGACGAGCTGCTAGATTGGAAAATCGCGGCCACAGCGTCGGCGTTGGGCCGCGCGTCGTAGAGCATGTCGAACCGGGTCATAGCCCTTTTGTACCAGCAAGTCCCGCCATTATAGCTCGTCCACACGGTGCCCTCGCACTCCGCCCAAAAGTAGTCGCAAAAGGCATTGCAGTCCAAGATAGTCCGAGACCCTTGGGAGAGCAAGTCGTGGCCCAAGACGTCGACGCCGCACGCGTACAAGAGCTTGAAATCCCAGTGGATGTCCACATGCATCGAGCTCGACGCCGGTGCAACGGCCTTGTCGTCCCACCCTTGGGGCGCATGCGTGAAGAACTCGTCGGTCAGGTTGTAGTCCTCCAATGAAAAGCCGTGGCGCGAGTGGAGAGCCGAGAGATTCGCAGTCGGCGCGTCTTGAGCGGAACCCAAATAGATCGCGGTCGCGAGCATCGCAGCGGTGACCACCGAGCGAGCCATCGTGACTTGTGTTGCGTGGGATGGAGCAGGTTCTCGAATGAGCCCTGCGCGTGAGAGCTGTGGAGGCCACCTGCGGGGGCCCGTAAGCCAAGACGATCGTTCGGAAGCCGCATCACACGGTGTTGCAAGGGACCCTGGATCGCGTGCATGGACGCTGTCCGCGAGGGAATGCCTCCATGTCTGATTCCTCACAAGTTCGCTTGAGGTAGTGGAATCAACCATTTCCCAGTTTATAATGTATTGCGAATTATCATAGCTTCAATGGGAATGCCGGGGGCTGGGAAAAAGATTGTGGATAAACGGAAATTGGTTCAGAGGGGGTGCGCGGGAGCGAGGTTCACACCGATGCAACACGATACTAGGAGACGCCAACTTCGTCAGTCAGTCAGTCAGTGAGGTCCCAGCGGGACTTGACGTTGGCGTGCAACCGCTGGGTTCCATATCCATACAGACAGGCGAGATGGATTGGTCCTACAGTTGTGCAGCAATCGTCCAACGCTGACGTGTCACTAGACTCTCTGACAATGAAGCGCGGCCGTCGCATCTCCCAAATGATCCAGGCTGGCAGGGCTGTGGAGGTCAAAAGGGCCAAGAACGAAAGGAACATCCATGAGATAATGTACGCTCGACCTTTGTTTCGATCAACTAAGAGTTCGAGGCTCAACGGTCGAGGGCTTACCATACACAGCTCAGAACTTCATGAGGCACGTGTCCGGGTTCGTGACGCGGCCCGTGTACTCGGAGTAGGCGCCGGGCACGTACACGAGCGTGCTCGCGCGGATCTTGAGGTAGCACTCGCCAGCAAACCCTTGGCTGTAGTGCGTGAACGTGTACGCAAAGCAGAACGGCTCGAGCTTGCAAGCGACCTGGCACTCGGCGTACGAGTCCGGGTACGTCGTCTTGATGTCGTTGCCGGGCATGTCCACGTCACGGAGTGGCATGACGCGACCCGTCACGGCGCCGGCACGCACGGGCGCGCGGAGGAACGAAGCCGCGCCGACGTTGGGCTGCGAGTTGGCCCACGAGTTCTGCAGGCGCTTGAGCCAGCACGTGCCGCCTTCGTAGTTGGTCCAGGTCGCGGCGTCGCAGCCCGATTCCGGGGTACACAGCCCGATACAGGCGTCCGGATTGGGCGCGCGAGCGTTCCAGAGGTCGCCGCCGATGAGATCGACGCCGCAGAACGAGATGATTTGCGTGGCCTCGGCGAGCAACTGGACGCCGGCGCTGTGCTCGGTGCGGTTGTTGATCTCCCAGAGCGACGGACCGGGTACAGCACCCGCGTTGGTGGTGGTGGACACGGTCGCGGCGGTGAGCGCGACGGCGGTGGTGGCTGTCCGGAGGCTGACCATGGCGGTGGGGGTTCTGTGCTGGTGAACGAGGATTGGCGAGTGTGTGAGTGGGTGTGGGGAATGAACCGCCGACTAAGACGAGCGGGTCGCGAGTGTTTCGTCTCCGCCAGGCAGTAATTCGAAGCGCAAGGGCAACTCGCAGACGTGGCGTAATAGCGTTTGAAAATTGGGGGCGGGAAGCGTGGGATATGGTCACCTATCCAACGTCACACATTCTGATACATCTCATGACCTTTAGAAACCAATGTGATGTTTGGCTTTGATCAAGTATAAGTCACCCATGGAACATAAAGGACCCCGCCCAACGCATACTGCAACTCGGTGACGTGTGAGGAGCTCTGATTTATCAGGGGAGACCGTGGAAAGCAGAGGCGGGAAGTTCCCGGCGAGTTGCGCGAACTTCTCCCGCAGAGGGTGTGTGTGGCTGTCATGCCATCACCGACGGCGGGCCGCAATCCAAAGAGTGTGTCACGCGTCTCTGCAACTCGCATCGCCACATCTTCCGAGGCCACTCAGTCCGGGATGAAGCACACCAGCACACAAGTTACGAACGTCCACAACTGTTATGATTCGGCGCAGTACCGTACTCTACTCGCCATCAAACCATGTGTGTGATATATCACCACATGGAAAGCAAACTCAATTTTCTCATCCGGTGAACACATTTTTCCGATGAGAGAATTGGGACCCGGCGAACAACTGAGTTGTTCGCCGGCCTCAAATGTTGCCAGCGGTCCACAACCTGACCTGCCTGCCCGATCCACAAGACCAACGAGGCTGTCCCTGGCCACTCCGCAGTGCAAACGTGGGCGTTCGAACAAGGCAGTGTGGGATCGGTTTCCCTATAGAGGCCCACGGTCCCGCAGACACAGAAGCCCCAGGCGTCAGCCATCACGACGGCACTTGATACAGGAGCACGCGACCTGGGCGCTGTAATCAACGACGGAGAGGAACCCTGCCGGCACAGTGCCGAACGGACCCTCCCACCAAGAATCCACATTGAATGCTACTCGCGGAGTCCCCGAGCAGAGGCTGTAACAGGCACTCTGCTCGGGGACTCCGCGAGTAGCATTCAATGTGGATTGAAATCGATATCACTGAGGCTGTAACAGGCACTCAGTGATATCGATTTCTGATACACTTCGCGCTGACTTTAGAAGAATACAAGTTGATCACAGCGCCCCTGGCTTCGGGGCAGCTGCCCACGCGAAGTGAAGGGTTGCTCGTAGGCTTTGAAGAAAAGAAAAATCCTCCAACATGAATCAGGCCCAAGGAACAGCGTCTATCTGCGACGCTGGGGCGGCCTCGAGACTCTCGTTCTCGTGGCCGCCGCCGCGGCACCACTTGCTTGGTATGCGAGTTGTTCATTTCTCAATTCCACTCGGAGCACAAAACTGACACCCCTCGCCGCCAACCCAAGCCACAACCACTACCACGATGACCAGCCTTCGCTCTGCCACCATCGCTCTCGGCCTCGCGCTCGCCACGACAACCGCCTTCGCAGGTGCAGAGCCGACACCTTCTCTCCGGGGCGTCGAGAGCAACGTCACTACTGCGCGTACCGAGCTTTCGGCAACCGAAGCCTCAGACACGATCATCATCTCGCTCTGCGGGGTGGATCTTGTGGGCGGCGACCTATGGAACGCTCGCGCGCCAAACCCCGACACATGTATCGGTTATTGCACACCCGAGTCGGGCTGCGACGCCGCGACCTGGACCAACTACGAAGGCGGCACGTGCTGGCTCAAGCGGCTCGGCGGTTCGTGGGCCAACTCGAAACCCAGTGTTGGCGCGGCGTCGTTCTTGCGCACGACCACGAACGTCGGGAGCTACATGGGACCGACATTTCCCGCCAACATCGACATGCCGGGCAATGACATTGGAAATGTACAAGTGGCATCCTCAACCGAGTGCCGTCGACGCTGCGTCACGAATTCGTACTGCTTTGCGTACACGTGGACCAACTATAACGGTGGCACGTGCTGGCTCAAGAGCAAGGCGAGTCCGTTCGTGACCTCGACCGGCGCCGTCGGGGAGTATCTGAGCCGTGTGACGAACCCGGACACGTGCCTCGCGAACGTCTAGGCGCCAATTTGATGGCACAAATGACATGGTAATATCAGCTTGCTACTTGAAAACGCTTTGTGAGATTTTGATTACACGGCTCAGTAATGAACTGGAAGGTTTCTTGGAGTCTTGTCCATTTACAGTAGAACACGGATTGGAACGACACGAAGGTCCAGCCTACCGGTACACGTGCTTGGCGTACGGACCTGTCGTTTCTGAGAGTGGCCGTTGGCTGCTGGTGTCCCCCGCACGGGAATCGTCCTTACGGGGCCGTGGCTTGCCCGCCCCGAGCACTTCTCGGCGTCAACAGAGAAGAAATAACACGATCTGGATGCTCAAAAGTTGTTAGTAGTAGTACGTAGCACGCGGAAGACCTCGCTTTCCTGCCTGGTTCAATCCTGTACGAGAACTGTCGTCGTTCCCACCAAATCATTGTGCGGATTGAGTGATGCTGAGCAGCCAGCCACTATCGGCCAAAAGTTTGCGCGTTTCCATCATTAATCGATTATAGTTTGTGTTTTTGTGTCAGATCGAACTGGTCTGCGATCTTGTCGACCAGAACTGTTTAGAACTTCGTCAGACACGTGTCCGGGTTCGTGACGCGGCCCGAGTACTCGGAGAACGCGCCCGGGTACGACACAAACGCGCTCGCCTTGCTCTTGAGGTAGCAGCTGCCGCCGTTGTAGTTCGTGAACGTGTACGCAAAGCAGAACGGGTGCATGCTGCACACGACCTGGCACTCGAGGAACGAGTCCACTTGGCGAGTCTGGATGTCATTACCGGGCATGTCCACGTCACGGAGTGGCATGACGCGACCCGTCACGGCGCCGGCACGCACGGGCGCGCGGAGGAACGAAGCCGCACCGACGTTGGGCTGCGAGTTGGCCCACGAGTTCTGCAGGCGCTTGAACCAACATGTGCCGCCTTCGTAGTTGGTCCAGGTCGCGGCGTCACACCCGGTCTCAGGACGGCACAGGCCGATACAGGCGTCCGGGTTGGGCGCACGAGCGTTCGCGAGGTCGCCACCGACGAGGTCAACGCCACAGAACGAGATGATCTGCGTGGCCTCGGCGAGCGGCTGGATACCAGCGCTATGGGTCGTGCGGTTGTTGATCTCCCAGAGCGAGGCGCCTGGCACCGCACTGGCGTTGGCAGAGGCCATGGTAGCGGTGAGCGCGAGCGCGGCGATGGTGGGGACGTGGAGGCTGACCATGGCGCTTGGGTCTGATAGGTTTCTTGGGCTGGAGGCAGTTTGTGCCGGCGTGCGAAGTTTTGCAAATGGGTGAGAGCTTGCCATGGCTAGTGCTAGTGGATTTTCACTCTCTGGGAAGAAATATCATACGTGTACACACGTCGAGTGATTAGGTTGCCGGAAAGTCGCGCGATGCGGAGATATGCATGCCGGACCAGAGCGTGGATACTTCAAGTATCCAGGTCAGTATCATTACTCCGCGGGGAGGGTCACTAGATTCTCTGAGCCCCATATTATGATCCTCAAAAAGACTTGAGGCTGAAATGGCACTGTGGCTTTCTGATCAGTTTTTGCACCACCATTTGGACCTGAACTTCAGGTCCTGAAGTGGTCACTCAGGAACCAACTAGGTGGTGTCCCAAAGGACAGTCTGGTTTATCAGGCAGCGGGAGGCTCCATGAGTCACGCGCTCTTCCAGAGACTGTGGGACTGCGGCCCGTGACCCTTCGTGGTGGGAATTAGGAATGGCCACACCAACGCAAGCAATTCGACAGCACAGGGTTCGTCGCCCCTCCACGGTCGCAATTCGCTCGTGTGTACTTGGGTTCATCAGGCGAATACCTTCCAATCGAAACACTCACCGTGGTGCAAAGCGAGAATGTGAGCGCGACCCGACGTATCGACGGATATCACACTTGAAGTGGGTGCCGGATGATAAGAAAAATATCAGGCGAGGACAACGGGCGAGATATGGCCAATTTCCCGACGAAATCCGGTGTGTACGCCTGCTTCCAAAAGGGAACAAGGATGACTCCTTACCCCTCAGCTGTCTAAGCGCTTCACACCCATACCTCCGACCCCAGCGCGTGTGAGTGGAGCCCAGGATCTCCTGGAGTCGATCCGTTCATCCTCTTCCATTTCCCCATTCTCATTGGACCAAGGAACCCCTCCAGTCTCACCGACCCCAATGGCCTCCATCCGCACTACTGCCTTGGCTGTTGCCCTCAGCGCCGTCGTCGCGACCTCGACAGCACGCAACGTGCCCGGCCCAACGCTGTGGGAGCTCAACAACCGCACATCAACTGCCAGCTCGGGTATCCACCTCCTTGCCAACGACGATATCATCGTCTCGTTCTGTGGTCTCGACCTCGTCGGTGGTGACGTGTGGAACGGCCCGGCCCCGAATCCAGACACGTGTGTATCGAAATGTGGCTCAGGCTGCGACGCCGCGACCTGGACGAATTACAACGGCGGTACATGCTGGTACAAGCGCTTTCAAGGCTCGTGGGCGAGCGCCGTACCGAGCGTCGGTGCTGTGTCGTTTATCCGCACCAGTCGAAACACGCCTAGCTACATGGGACCGCCAGGCCTCCCCGCCTACAACGTCGACATGCCTGGCAACGACCTCACCAATGTCCCGGGGCAAGCGGAGACGGACTGCATTCGACCGTGTGCGACGAACACGTACTGCTTTGCGTACACGTGGAGCAACTACAACGGCGGTACGTGCTGGCTCAAGAGCAAGGCGAGCCCGTTCGTGGCGGCGCCCGGCGTGATGGCAGATTTCACGGGCCGTGTGACGAACCCGGACACGTGCCTCGCCAAAGTCTGAATGTCTTTTTAAAGACATCCCTTGCGTGGCATCAATCCAAAACACGAACCAAAACAACAGATCTAGGAGTAAAAGTCAGACTGAATACACCCACCATCTAAGAATCCGAATCGTGTGGTAGAACGCATTGATACACAGAAGAGAACTCAACTTAGCCGGGAAGGATGTGTCGTGGATCCATTTCCAAGGCTTGTTGGCACAGGACGTTTTATGTGCGAATAGATGAGCCGGATGTACATAGTCAGAGCATACATCACCAATAAGATTATGCAGGTAGGGCACAGCTTGGATTCCATTCCCTTTGTTGGGGATCTGTCCAGATCCTCACCTCCAGGCGTGTAGATGCCTGTTGGGGGGAGCCCCATGTAGCATGCACAGCATTCTCAACGCGCTTGCAATGGCACCCGGACTGGGTTCCCTTCATCACGGCGCCTGCTCTTGAGCCTCGCTGTTGAGAATGTGCCAGTTGCAGAGGATGCAGCAATTGGCACCCCAACTTGGAGAGCAAGATCTGTTGGTGGTCGGATTGTGGGCCGGATAGTCGATGCCGCACGACAGGAGGATGTCGTAGCCATTATGGAAACGTCTCCACGGCCATTCAAGCTGACCGAACCGACGGAGGACCGTGTCTAAAGACACACGCTTGGAGGCAAGGAGGGCTGGGTATTCTGTTGGCGGGATCACGGCCAAGGTATCCATTCGGTTAAACGTTGGTGGAGCTGTCTGAAGGGGCGACGTCCACCTCCGTGTTGGCTGCTAGCGATGCAAAAGCGACGACCCGATGAAGAGCTTCACAGCGGGAAATTGGAATCATCCGCGAGGTACAGCGGTCATCCACGTGTCTCTTTCTCAATCCGTAATATCACTCTCCCTTCCCTGACATACTTCTAGGATTCGCCAAACTGGCAGAACGCTGTACATCACAGCGGTATTCCGCGGTCGACTACGGTTCAACTGTGTCAGCTCAAGGCGTACCCACAACAGACTCAGACATACGTGACAGGGACCTCTCCTCTAATCCACCACTGCAAATTCGTTCCTGGTCCTACTACTGATGATCATATGACAACCTACTGCAAATCTTCTGGACCGGTAGAACCAGCGGGTATGTCTAGTGTGGTCTCTGGCCAGCGTGCTCTCCCCACATGGGATTCCCTACTCTCCCAGAGCGCGAAGCACCTTACCATGCGGTGCCAGAATATATTCCTCAAGATATCTCACCTTGTGTGGATGTAAGGCACAGAGATAATTTGTCCGCCCGCCGATCCCCCTGCTCCGTAGCTCACTCTCGAAATCTCCTTCTAGGACTACCTTCCCGACTTCCTGCCATCAAGTACCTCCCTGGCGACCTTCCTCAACGCGGTCTTTCTCGCTGCACTTGCTGGCGCCGCTGCTGTTGATGCGCTGGCGATTACGACGGCGCACAGGTACAACACCACACACGCGAATGTGGCTCGAGGCCTCGAAGTCAAGTTCGGCAACATGTACCAAATGTGCGGGGTCGACTTGCCACGCAACAACAAGATGAACGCCCAGTCTGTGAGCCCCGACGGGTGCCCGTTCCTCTGCCTCGACCTACCCGTGCTGTGCAACTCGGTTGTGTGGACCGACTACGCGGGTGGCACGTGCTGGCTCAAGGACTGATTCGGCGACATGCAGTACACAGAGGCCAACGTGGGCGCGGCTTCGTTCCTGTGGATGGCCATCGACGTGTCTGGCTTCGGGTTCAAGCAAATGGACGGGTACGACTCCCCGGGGTTCGACATCGGCTCGGCGCGCGGTAAAGACATCGACGCATGCGTTGAAAAGTGTATTGCAAAGACCAAGTGCTTCGCTGTCACGTGGACCAACTACGAGGGCGGCACGTGCTGGATGAAGGGACGAGCCAACACATTCGCGCCGTCGGCCGGCGCAGTGTCAGCGCTCGTCGCGCGTAGGGCCCAACTTGGTGCGTCTGGGGCGTGTCCTCGGCTGTAATCGATCGTCGCTACATCTTCTATCATCGATGTAGAATCGACTTTTCACATGAAGCAAGACAAAACGTTCCCCAATGTAGTTTGCGACTCCCAAATGACATGGATAAGTGTAAGAAAACAAGAAAACGGTTGTGGCCACGTCGGTGTGTTCGATTGTGACAAGGGGACTAGACATTCGATCACAACAAGTGTGGATGCGGATTGTCTGTCCACTCACCCATGGTACCACCGACTCGAACGCTCTACAAGTCGATCGCTCTTCGAAGAGCAAGGACCAAAAAAGCCTGACGCCTCTTCCATTGCTGAGATATTATATCATCTCCAACAAGTCTCCAATGAGATCTGCCCAATCAGAGTACACAACCACTCGCACACGTGGCGGTAGCCCAGCCAGTGCCACTGCCTGCCAGCCACTGGGCCAGTGGCTGGCAGGCAGTCAAGTAAGCATGACTTGGGACCCATGTGACAGCCCATCGCTTCTTGCTGTGGCGATCGGTTCGCCCGTCGAGGATTCCCGGCCTGGGAAACCTCACAAAGTAAAACTTCCTGGGCAGTTGGCACTTTCAACTTACCCTCCTGCTCGGGTTGTCAGTTCCTATGATGTTTGGAGCAAGCAAAATCGTCGCTGCTGGGGCCACCATTATCGTAGCGTTTGTGGTGCCAGCCGCGGCCTACGAACCGACTACCGCTACAAACCAGACCGAAGCAACCGCGAGTCGCCAGCTTTCCGACTCAAATCTGTACCAAGCGTGTGGTGTCGACTTGATCGGATCTGATGTGGGCAGCCTGAAGACTTTAAGCCTCGACTCGTGCCCTACTTTGTGTGATCGCACACCCAACTGCAACGCCGTGACATGGACTAGCTACGACCGTGGCACGTGCTGGTTCAAGACGGTGTCACCCGTACTTCCCAGCATTACACCAAATGCCGGGGCTGCGTCTTTTGTTCGACTTCAGTACCCTCAAGTGGCAGGGCATTTGAAAGTGGAGCGCGGCGCCGACATGCCAGGCAATGACATCAGCTCGACGCGAGGATCGGATATCGAGTCCTGCATGTCGACATGTCAGGAAAACGTCCAGTGCTTTGCAGTAACGTGGACGAACTACGCCGGCGGGACGTGTTGGCTCAAGAGCCGGGCTTCCACGTTCCTTCGTAAAGATGGGGTTGATTCAGGCATTATTGCTCGGAAGGCGGGTAGTGGCTCCTGTCCGACTGCGTGATGAACGCGTGGTCGTCATGGATCCACAAGTAGAGGATGACATGCAACTACACCTCAGTGTAAAGTCAGCGATCATAAACCAAGCCATGCACAGGGCCCGAAGTCGTACTTCTTCTCAATGCTGAACTAACCAATATTTTTTTTGCACTTCATTCGCGCCTTGGTTTTGCCGAGTAGTAATGAAGTGATGATCGAGGCAGATTTGCTAGATAATATCGTCCACTACCTATACCGTGATTGCAGTAGGAGAGAGCTTGAACAAGGCGTTGGATCTCACTCGGATCCATCAACGTGCGTTACCCCATGCTTTTGTGCTCGTACGCCAGCCGCGAACGAACTCTTTCAATCCTGCAATGGATTTATGTGCGTCCTCACACAACAACCTTGTGTGAACGTCATGTCCTATGGTCGCTGACTTCACAACTCGCAAATATCTTGGTACTGTGGTGTAGTGCGTTTAGTGCGACAAGTAGCCCAGGCGCCGAATCGTCTGGTATTGTTCTGATAGTAAAAGGAATATAGCTGTCCCATCAGCCTCATCGCCCTGCAGCATTGAGATGGGGGGAAATTACGCACCTGGAATCTCCATCAGCGCGCTGATGGCGAATCCTGCCTCCGGGTTCTTCTTGTTGAGCTGCATGACCACGTTGTACTCCACGAACTGGAAGTTGTCAAAGCGGCGTGTTGGCAGCTTGTCGTCAAACTCGTTCATCATCTCCCACGGACCGTCGCCGACGCCGACGCAAATGATCGAAATCGGCCAGTTCGAGGCCTCCACGATCGCTTGCCGCGTGGCATCTTCGTTCGTGACCTGTCCGTCGCAAATGATCACGAGGATGTGGTACCCGCCCTCGCGCTGCACGGCCTGGATGGTCTGGCGGATCACCGGGGCAAAATTGGTCGGTCCCGACAGCTTGAGCGTCGGCGTGACCGCGTTGTAGCGGCTCAGCACTTCGTTAAAACCCTGGCACCCGCGCGGGTTTGTCGAGAGCGGGAAGCAGCTGTCGCCCTTGGTGGTGAGGTCGCCAAAGCCGTACGCCGGGATTATGTTGTCGTCGTCGAACGGCTCCAAGACACGGCCGATCACCGAAATCACACTCTGCCCACATCAAGATAGACCCCACAAATATATCAGCGTCTAAACAAAGCAAGCCGCCCACAAAGAGTCGCGTTAGACACAGACGTACCTGGTACGGGTTTAGCACGAACCCGCTCGGATCAATGTCGTGAAGACAGCGGCCGCCAAAGCTGCGCTCGCCGGTCCACTGGTTCGACTTTGTAAAGTCGATCCCCACGACCAAGTTTGAGGACTCAAGGCCAGCGCGGCGGAGATCGGCCTGCACTTCCGCTGCGGGTTGCGTTAGACGGTTGCACGTTAGACGC
The DNA here is from genome assembly GCA_023335895.1 of Pythium rishiriense. Taxonomy (NCBI): domain Eukaryota; phylum Oomycota; class Peronosporomycetes; order Pythiales; family Pythiaceae; genus Pythium; species Pythium rishiriense. Next base: position 43,517 of record JAADVT010000078.1, read on the forward strand.
GTGAATGATGTGGTTAGACCCGTGGGGAGTATGCCTCATACCAAGGGTCTCGTAGCGGTCCGGGATGGCGTGGAAGCCGCCAGCGCGGGGCGGTTGTGCCGCTCGTGCTGCTGGTGCCGCGCGGGCGTTCTTGTCGTACTGGGCGCCGCTGTCCTGACTACTGGCACAGCCCATGGTGTCTGTCTGTGGAATACCTGCTTGGTCAAACGCTGTTGTGGATGTGACTGACAGTTTGGCCTCGGTGTTTCTGTCCTTCGTGTGTGGGTTCCAAGAGCAACTGGGTGAAGACCATCACTCTCGAATAGTTGCTGGGTGCGATGGGTTCCTTTCGAAGAAACTGAAATTCGGGATCAACCAATCTGTTCCGAATTTCCAGCGTGGAGTCAATTCAGCTGGTGGCCTCAATTCAAGTATCAATTCAAATTTGAATTGTCTTATTTTCGACGTCGAGAATGCGAATTGCGGTGGTGGCGCCCCTTGTGTGACCGTGGGCAGCTCTGGAAAATCCAAAGGCACCGTCAAGCACCATGGTTCTCGCGCACCAGGACGCCTGGCGCAAGCACCCGTTCATCGCCAACTGCGCGAAGAAGCCCTTCACGGGACTGGGCACGGCCGCCGCGATCTTCAGCGTCTACTGCGTGGTCGACGCGATCGCGAGCGCCTCGGGTGGCTCCCACGCCCACGCTCACGACAGCCACGCCCACGGCGAGGCCAAGGTCGCGTACGAGCGCGCCGACGTGGGCGAGCGACCGACGCTCTCGCAGTAAAACAAAACGCAAGCACAGTTCGACATGACGGAAGCGCGCGAGCCGACTGAAGAGAAGCGACATCGACGTCACGGGCGACTCCAAGGCCTCGACGACAGCACCGACTCGGGTATAAAATATACGTAACTTTTGAACGGCCCCTGCGCGTGGGAGAGTGTGAGAGATCGCGAAAGCGGCACGGGGTATGAATGTATGGTGTTATTGTAGGGCACAAGTGAAGGGAAACACGTCCACAGGGGGGAGACTCACGGACACGCCAGTGACAGCTCGAGAGACGTACTACCCACTGAGGTGACGTCGCAGCGACTCGTCGGCCTCGTCGTCTTGGTCGTCCGCGTAGTGGCCGTCAGGATCGTCCTCCTCCTCGTCCCGCTCGTCGTCGTGGCGATTGAGCTCGAGCACGGAGACGCGCGTCATGAGCTGCGTGATGAGCAGCATGGTCTCGGCCTTGAGCTCTTCCTGCTCGAGGATCTGCTGTTGCATCTGCATGTTGGTCTGTGTGAGCTGCTCGATGTGCCGCTGCTGCGACGCCACGATCTGACGCAGCTCGTTCATCTGTGCCTGCACGGCCCAGTGCTCGCTCGACGCGTCCTTTGCCCCATTCGAGGCACTGCCATTAGTGGTTGCCACGCCACTCCCACCGGGCGATGACTGCATCATGGAAACGGTCATCGAGGAACGCGCACTGCGCTGGCCCGCCGAGCCGGGCGACGAGATGCCCATGAACGACGTCGCGGACGTTCTCCGCGCGCTCTGCACCTGCGGGTGCTGCGCTGGGTGTTGGAGCTGCTGCATCTGCTGGTGGAAAGCTGCGACGGGCCCCGTGATCTTGGCGCCCTGCAGCAAGCCGTCCAGCGGCGACGGCTGGACGGTCGCTTCTTTGGACTGCTTGTGGGAGATCATCGCAAAGCACGTCACGCACACGCGCTGCGGCGTCGTGAAGCCCTTGGACTCCATCAAGATCTTCTTGTCGGCGCTGTGCTGGCTGCAAATCGACTTGCCGCAGTTGCGGCAGTGATGGCGGTGCTTGAACATGCCAAAGCTCGCGCGGCAGATCGAGCACTCGTCGTCGCGCTTCCACTCGGGCGGCGACTCGAACGTCCGCGTGGCGTCCAGGTGGGTCGCTCGTCCGATCCCGCCGGCCGAGTGGTGGTACGTGAGGTTGTTGCCTTCCTCTTCTTCCGACGACTGGTCGTCGTACTGGTCGTGCGGGTGCGGGTATGTGAACTGGATGTGCTCAAAGCTCGGGATCACGGGCAGCGACTGGTGGCGCCCGTTCATTGTGGACGTGGACCGCTCGGGGCGCATCCCGCGCTGCATCATCTCTTGGTGCTGCCTCGCCGCCGCGGCCGCGGCCGCCGCGTGGGCGTGGTAGTCCAGCGAGTGCTTGCGGAACGACGAGTTGAGCCGGCTGCGCAGCGGTGGCGTGGTCCGCGGGATCGGCGCCGTGTTAGCACTGCCCGTGCTCGAGTTACTCGAGGTCGGCGAGACCAGCCGCGCGATCCGTCGACGGCCGCCGCGGTGCTCAAACTCTGGCGGCTCGTCGCTGCTGATCGACCGCAGCGACTCGGCCGGGCTCACGGGCGTGTTGTTGTTGCTGTTGCTGCCGCGCCCAAAGTTGGCCGGCAGCGGCTCGAGCGGCGACACTTTGCGCAGCAGCGGCTGCTTGCGCGGTGCCTGCCAGTCGACGTCGCGCTCCGGGTAGGCCCCGGCGTCGTTCTCGGGCAGCGAGTCTTCGACCGCGCGCTGGAGGATCTTGACGCCGTCGCTGTGGAGCCCGACCTGGTCGGCGAGCTCCAGGACGCTCACGCCGTCGGGCGCGTCGACGTGGACGGCGTTCGGGTACACGTCCACGAGCTGCTCGAGCCACTCGGGCTCGACGCGCGCGCGGATCGCGATGTGGAGCGGCAGGAGCTCGGCGTCGTTCTTGATCTTGGCGCCGTCGGGAAACGCCGCGAGCAGCTGCGCGAGCAGCGCCACGGGCACGTGGCTCTCGGTGCAGGCCCAGTGGATCGGCAACATGCCGTAGTCGCCGACCTCGTGCGCGTACTCGGGCGCCATCTCGATGAGCCGCTGGAGCCCCTTCCAGTCCGAGGCCTCGGCCAGGCGGATCGCCTCGGAGTTCTTGGGCATGGTGCGCAGGGTGGGTGTGCGAGCGAGTGAGCAAGGCGGCGTGTGATCCGTCGGACGTCCTGGACGAGAGCTGCGGAGTCTGACCTGCGAGAGAGAGAGAGAGAGAGAAGGAGAAGGCGATGCGCGGGCCGTGGGAATTGGCGCTGGTGCGTAGCCTTTGGTCGGTCGGGCCAGTAGGTACACAACCGAACTCCCCTTTCACGAAAAAAAAAAATGCACAAAAAACCAAAGGAAAGAAAGAAAGAAAGAAAACGCAGCAGTCGAAACGAAACGAACGCATTCTGGCCATGTCGGAACGAAACACTATTCACACGGAGATGCTTCAACGCGACACGCGTGGCTGCCATGGCACTCGTGTTAGGCCCGTGCCCATTGTGCCGCCCCCCGTGTCGCGCAGTGAGGGCAGGTGAGCGCTCCATGATCCAAGAGATGCCGGGGGATGGTCGGAAGTGTGCTATAATTTTAATCGCACGACCACCACGGTGGGGTTGGTCTGTTTTGTCCCCGTGGCAAGCCGTGGCATCCACGCCACAAAACACCAACTTTGCATCACGATTAGAACCGGAAAAGACCAGCGAAGTGGCTTGGGTTCAAACTCCTTTGGCGCCCTGGCACCAGCGATTCCAGCAGCTCTCTTCTCTGACTGCCTGGCGCTGGCGCCATCGGCGTTTTGACTGGCTGCTCGTTTCAGGAAATCTGCCGTCGTGCGAGGCGAAAGATCGCAGTGCCTTTCGCGCGCGTCCGCCCTTTCAGCGGGCAGCGGTCAAGTGGCGCGCGCTCGTGGCTTCCACGGAAACCATCGCGAACCTTCGGCGCGGCTTCATCGCGCACTGCATGGCAGAAAAAAACCAACAACAACAAAAATCTCAGGTCGTATGGCACTCGCGCGGGGTAACGGATCCATGGCAATGTAGCCATGTGACAGCAAGCGGCGCGCCACGATTGCGTTGTCGGCTTGTGCGCTCCTTCCCGTGATTTTCTCTCTTCTGAACTTGCGCGTCTGGGTCAACAACCTTAGTCTCAGATGACGGTCAGTAGCGAGGCAGCTTCTCGCTTGAACGGACGGCCAACGGCCCCCTCGTATCTCCCATTTCGATTGCTCGGGCGGATTAGGATGAGTGCGACGAACCGGAGAATCCACCTGCGATCCTGTGTCGAGCAATTCCACGAAGAATCCACCAGCTAAAATATTTTACATGGTGCGCCATGTATTAGATAATTTCTTCTCATGTTGGTCCTTGAACACAGTTAGGTTACATCGCTTTGACTCAATTATACAAGCACACACATCCCATCGATGGTCGTGATCCCTCTCAAAGCCCCAAGAAGAGCCGCTCAAAAGCGTTCAGCACGGTTATCTCGTTTGCCGGATCCGATACACGGTACGAGTCTGCGAGCATGGTCACCCAGAAGCCGCAGAACTTGTAGAAGCCAAACTCTTCGGCCGGATCCGAGGTGTCACAAAGTAGGCGTACCATCTCTAACACGATGTTAGAGCACTGCTTCTGCGAGTGGCCAACTGCGAGCAGCTGACCATACACGTCCTGACCCGAAATGAAGCCGTCCTCGTCTTTGTCGATGATATCAAACACTTCGTGGAGTCTGCGCTGGCCGCGCAGTGACCACTGCGAGAAGCACTCCATGGCCGTGTCGATCATGAGCTCAACGTCCGACTTGACGCCTGCCGGAACGTCGATGCCTCCTTCGTACCGTACGTAGTCCTCGACGATCATGTTCACACTGTCGACACCTTCTGCAGTCGGCGACGATGTCTGCGTCACGGCCAGCGGCTTGCCCGAGTCACGATCTACGACGAACGTGTATGTGCACTTTTCTGTCGTGGACGTATACGCGATATGGTTTGTCAGATACTGGGCTCCTGGACTGCTTGGCACGAGCACAGCATCTAGACAGGCTCGGAACACGTCGAAAAGGTCCACCGCTTCGATGATGTCAACGAGCGTCGAGATCTCCTGGCATACGTCGGCATGCGAGGTCGGTAGGCTAACGTAGGTACGTAGCTGGATGTTCTCGCCACGTGCTGTCGAGACCCACGACGTGGCTGCACCAGCCCTGCTAAACACGCACACTTCAGCGTCAATGCGCTCGACGTAGTACCGCAGGAGGTAGGTTGTGTCCGACACGACGATTCGCAACCGTACGGCGTTCGCGATACTTGGTACTTCAAGGCGGATCTGGCCCCGGAAGTTCTGGAGACGGTCCGCCAGCGACAAGTCGCGCAGGTCGCCAGTGACGGCGCCACTCGTCACTGGTGATGTCGGCGCGCCCAGCGCAGCACGCAGCAATTGCCGCGCATCGTCGGAGAGGCGTCGCCGCAGCGCCGGGCTCACTTGGGTCGCGGGCATGCTCTTCTCCGGTGGTCGATCACGGGCGCGTCTCACGTGGCAAAAGCCGAAGTGGTGACGACGCGCGGAGCTCGCGTGAGGTCTTGTGGCAGCCAGGCATGCAGGTGCGGGGTCCGTTCCGAAGCTGCAACTCGAGAGCGTTTCTTGGGGAGGCTGGGTGATCCTTCGAGGGACGCGCCCCGCCGTCCTTCGACATTCCACGAGATCTCCGGCTGTCTCTTGCGCTGGAGGGTGAAGACGAACATGCAAAGGATCACTGGGTGAGGATGAGCTCCGGCCAGAGCTCCCGGAGGACGCCCCCGCGCCAAACGGAAAAACGCTGTGCAGGCGCTCAGCTGCCGCGACGGGGGTCTCCCCCAGCTGCCCCACAGGCTCTGGGACCAGTTGGTGTTGACACCACCAAGACCGCGAGGCACACTGCCATCAATGAGTTCCTTCGACGGAAGCGCCTTTCCCGATCGCCCAATCACAGGCGAGGATCGTTAGTTTCCACGGTCTCCATTGGCTCGCCAAAGTTAAATTTAGCACAGAGGGGGCGTGTCATGATAGAGCTCGCCGACCCCAACATGCAGCTCCGCACTGACGAGCAGCTCCATTGGGGCTACCCACGGCGCATACAGGGCGCCACGAGGCTGCCTACGCACTTGCCGCTCCGGACACATACACGTACGGACGTGAGCGGCTGTCCCTCGCAGTCTGAGGATGATACGACCAATAGCACCCTCTTCCTGGGTATCAAAGCCTCGGGAGACTCCACCGGCGGCTGCACGACGGGGCTGGTGAATGTGTGTGGGGGGGCATCGCGTCGCTCTCGGTTGCAACGTATAATAACGGGCGTCCCAGCAGTCGCCGAGCCGACTGCTAACCACAGCTCGCGGGATTGCAGAAAACTTCAACATGGAAAAGTACTGTGATCTACCGATTTGCCTCTCCGGGGTCATTATTTTCCTTGTTAGAAATCAACATGTTTTCGTTTCTAAGTGGGGTTTAACGCATCGTCCCGTAATCGACCAGCACTCTCGCTCTCTTTGTTGGAATAGAGCTCCTCCCAGCGCCGAGAGAGAACAATCGTCCCGCGCTGAACGGGCGGTGGCTTCGCTGCAAGGCCCACACCGCCGCTTGCCGTTCGCCCGCACACCGCGCCGTCGCTCCGCGTCCAGGGATTGTCTGGTCGCCGCGCGGTCCGTGTGCGCGCCTTCCGCATCCGCGCGCACCCGCCCCAGTAGTCGAGTTTCTCCCTCTCTGTCTCTGTCGACGTGTCCCTCCCGTGATGTTTCGCCGCTTAGCGCGCGCGCGCCGCCGCGTGCCCGTCCAGTCGGCGGGCCACGACACCACCGACCGAAGCGAATCCAAGCCGACCGACGAGACTCCCTCGCCAGACGTGTACCATACATGTCTGGGGACCGACGGGCCAGTGCCGTTACTGGCCGAGGAGCTCGCGCGCGGCTCGCGGCTGAAGCGCCCCGAGCTATTGCGCCACCACGCGCGCAACCTCGTGTCTCACGTCAGCCAGGAGGAGCGCAGCGCCGCGCACGCGTGGTCGCGACTCGAGCAGCTGTACCGCGTGTTCCAAGCGATCCAGAGCGCTCACGAGAGCGGCTTGGATGACGGCGACGACGTGCTCACGGGCCTGTTTGCGAACGGCGACGCCAACGACACTGTGCTCAACGACCTCCACGAGCTCACGTCCCAGTTGCCCGAAGGCTTCAGCTCAGAGATGTTTGCGCAGCTCGGTAACGCCCTCTACACGGAGATGGTGGCGACCCAGCCGCAGCAACAGCACCACGCCATCGGCCGCCAGTCCTTCGAGGCGCTCGGCGACCGATTGCTCGCGCAGTCTGCTGAAATCGTTTCCTCGCGCTCGTCGTCGTCTATCGTGAGCGTGTCTGTTTCGGCCTAACCTGCTTCATTCTGAGGCGGAATTTCATATTCATGTCCGTCAAAACGTGCCGTCGTATTTGGTGGGTATCACGTAGTTGAGTATAAGGTCGAAGGTCCTCCCCCCTTGCGGAGTTCCGGCAATCCATTTTCCAGCAGCCCACGTACACACGGATAGGCAAACATCTACGGACCCTAATGAACAATCTCAATGGAACGACCCTAGCGTTCTCACGGGCGCGTCGCGAGCTCCTTCTCCCACTGGTCCAGCGCACCAAGCCCGACCTTGTTGACTTTCTCGACGCCTTCATAGTCGACGGCGTTGCCAGCGCTGTCCACCACGAGGAGCGTGGGCAGGCCGCCCTTGCGGTCCGCGAGTCCAAGTCCCGCGAGCTCGACGCGGCCGGCGACCTCGTACTTGCGCTTGATGTCGGCGCGGAGCGTCTCGTTGGTGTGCGGGATCGCCCACCACGCGCCGTGGTGGCTCTTGAAGTAGCCGCCAAACTGCTCTGCGTCCTTGTCCGAGCTCACGAACACGATCTCCAGGCGCTTGGCCGCCGACTCGTCGGCGTTGGCCTCCTCGTACAGCGTCTGCAACGCCGGCAAAAATTCGTGGCAGTACGGACACCAGTCAGCCTGGTCATCTTACAGTAGTTAGTCGCGACATCCATCCACCAAGGTGAGTGCATCGTAGCTACCCTCACCGAGAAGAAGAGCGCGACGACCTTGTCGGCCAGCACGTCCTCGCCGAGCGCTGTCTCGCCCTTAGCATTGACCAGCTCCACGCCGCGGAAGAATGTCGCCATGGCACTCGAGTCGAAGAAAAAATCTTTGTGGGGTCCGCGTCCACGGCGACGCGAGAAGTCACATCCATGGGAGAATGATGGTCGCACACATGACACAATGCAACAGTGCCCCACGATTGGATTCCTTCCACTTCCAGGCACCAGGGAATGCTCTCCATGACGTCGACGTGTTTGCAAGTTGATGTGTGTATTAGTTTTTTTTTTGTATGGGGGAGCTGGAGTTCATGTGGTGATGGAACGTTGTGATGGAACGCGTGCTGATGTGGGAGCGAGAAGTGCCCCGATGGAATCAGATTCACGCGGCGAAGAGCTTCTTCCAGGCGTCAAAGGCCTTGACGCCGTCCTTCTCGATCTTGTCGACGCCGTGGAGGTCGATGAGGTCGCCGTTCGGCTGGATCACGACGACGCTCGGGATACCGCCCACGCGGTCGACAACGCCGACAGCATCCTTTTCCTTGCCCGCGCACACTCCGTACTGCAAAAAAATGAAAAGAAATCCAAAGGATACCGTTAGTCGCACGTTAGCATCGTCCAACTCCATATTGCATTGTCGAACCTTGCGCTTAAACTCATTGCGGAGCGAATTGTCGAACGGGATCATCCACCACGGGCCTTGCTTGTCCGTGAAGTGGGCGGCCTGGTCGGCCTCGTTGTTGTCCGAGCCGACAAACACGAGCTCGAGCTGGGCGCTTTCCTTGTTCACGTCCTTGTAGAATGCGTTGAGCGCCGGCTGGAATGCGCGGCAGTCCGGGCACCAGTCCGCCTGCCATCGGAGAAAGACACAGCATTCGTCAGCGACTCGCCACCAACGAAAAACGCATCGTATGCCAGCGAGAGCGTACCGCAAAGTACAGCGCGAGCACCTTGCCACGAAGGCACTCGTCTCCGTCCTTCTCTTCGCCCTTGGCGTTGACGAGCTTCACGCCCTTGAACAGCGACGCCGAGCTCATGGTCTTGCAGTGGATCTTCGTGAGGGATCTCGAGCCAACAGATTGAGCTGCTCGCAAAAGCATGGCGTCAAGAGTGATGGTGGCGTTCGGATTCCAGATGCCGTTTTGGTTGCTGGGGATGATGTCATCATGTGCATCCTGATTGCACAAAATTAAAAATATGTTTACCTCTTTTTCAGCGAATCATCTCTCGCATCCACCTGAGATGCAGTGTGGCTGTTTTCTCGGTTGTTGTCAGATCGCGGAGATCCAAAAGGCTGCTTCAACTTCAGCCACCCCTATCGCTTTGGATGGAGGAGTTCGAATTCTGTCGAGATCTATCCATGTCATGAGCGCTAACGGCCGGCGGCATCGACGGGGGAGGGGGGTTAGTCGTCTGTATCCTGGTTTTGTTTTGTTGGATGGGGTGGCGTTCCCCTTCGACACTTTGCCCACTTGCGCCACTGGAAAAGTGGTTCTGGGTTCCCTGTCCCAGACGCAAGCCAGACCAGCCACCACGTGGCCTCGAGCACCAGTGTCGGGGTGTGGATTGTTCTACATGGGGAGCCACCCTCAAGAATGCTTCGCCGTTTCTGCTCCAGGCGGATCCATCAGCCTCCGAACTCTTTTGGGACGCGTGGATCACCCCACCACAGCACCGGTCGCCAGCGCCGATGTCCGTTGTACCTACAATTCCAACGATCTGCCAACAACCAACAAAGGCACACTCGGGCCTAATTTTGGCCGAGGCATTTGCCGCTGTTGGTCAAAATCGCCATCCGTCTAACCACGATTGGTTGTTTTTGGGTTCCGGACCAGACTGAGACGGCGTGGAGTGGAGGAAAACAAAAAAATGTTCTGTTGGTTACTTCGTCTGGGAGAACACGAGTTGGTGCGTAGCGGACCGACGGAGTGGGCGCGGCACCACGGGGCACGTGCGCCGGTGTAGCACCACCACCACCGCACTCACTGGCTGTCGCCCGATCGGGCGGGAGGAGCGGAAGAGACGGACGGATCGGCGCGCCTCATCGGCGGCTCTCCTTGGCGTCTGTCTATCCGGCCTTCGCCACTGTCCCTCTCTCGCTCCCTCTATCACTCGCGCGTGGGATTAGGCGCTGGCTCTTGTTCGGCGAGAACGGCACGTGGAGCACAGTTCCGGGCGGAACGAGTCGAGAGAACGGTTCTTCTCGGTGACGGCCACCATGATGAACGAGCGCCGCCGCAAGCGGCAGATCCTCAAGGTTGACCACTACGATGGGCAGACCATCTACAGCGGCCGCGAACTCTACTACGAGCTGGGCGGCTACCTCGGCGGCGGCGCGGCCGGCGTGTACGTGTCATCTCGTGCGTTTGGCTGGAACGCGTAACTAACCAGTGTTTTCTGTTCTTGTTTTCTGTTCTGGTGTTGGTGGCGATTTCCCGGCAGTGTGTACGAAGCGTTCTGCGCGCGCACCAAACGTGTATGTGTCTGCCTATCCAACACATTTTTTTTTGTTCTGTGCTGAGATCTGAGTTTTGTTCGCTGCCGTATTCTAGCATGTCGCCATCAAGATCCTCAACCCCGTGGGCTACAAGCTCCTGCCGTCGTCGCTGCTCTCGCGCTGCATCGTGGCCGTGCGTGGCAAGCCGCTAGAGCTCACCAACACCAACGCCCACGGCCTCGCCAACGACGACGACGACGACGACGGCCTCGATGATCACCACCACAACACGTCGTTCGCGCGCCACCGCAGCGGGGGCAACCTCACGCCGGGTGGTAGCTCGCGCTTCGCGACGGTCGAGACGAGGATGAGGCTCGAGTACGTGGTAGTCCAGACGACCCTCGAGTGCTATGGCATGCAGCCCTGACGGAACCAACCGTTGTGTATAGGAACGTGTGGTGGCTGATCCACCCGTCGACCAAGCAGGCCGTCGCGGCGTACGAGGACCCGCGGACGGGTGCACTACGGGAGCTGAGCCTACCTCAGTGCATCGACGTGTGGGGAAGCGAGCTCCAGGTCGACGACTTCCATGACGACGCGGACCGCAAGTTTGCGCAGCTCGAAGACGCGACGCAGGACGTCCAGGTCAAGCAACAAACGCTGTCGATCCCCAAGATCCCGAAAAAGTTTATCAAGTTTGCGTGCACGCGGCGCACGATCCACCGCGAGATTGCCAACATGTCGGGGCTCGGCGCCCACGAAAATGTGCTGCGGCTCGACGAGGCGCTCGAGCTGGTGCAGGACAGCAAGTGTACGACGTTTCTCGTGCTCGAGCTCGCGGCCGGGGGCGAACTGTTCGACCGTATCAAGCTCGACTGCGGCACCGATGAGGACACGGCTCGAAGGTACTTTCGGCAACTCATTTCTGGTGTCGCGTTCTGTCACGCCTCGGGCGTGTGCCACCGCGATCTCAAGCCGGAGAACTTGCTGCTCGCTGACAATGAGGAAGTGTCGACGCTCAAAATTGCCGACTTTGGGCTCTCGGCGATCTTCGCGATGACTGAGCAAGGCGGCGGTGGACAAGGGAGCGAGTCATCGCTCGGCGGCCAGGACGCTGCCGCGACCGTGCAGGCCATTCGCCGGCTTCGGTCGGTCGTCGGCTCGCCTCACTACGTCGCGCCTGAAGTGCTCATGGACGCCGGACAGGGCTACGACGGCGCCAAGGCCGATGCGTGGTCCATCGGCGTGATCGTGTACGCCATGCTCGCGGGCAATCTGCCCTTTGGCAAGGACTTGCTCAAGTGTCTGCGGTACGAAAAGTTCAAAAAGTGGTGCTACAACACCAAGTACAGTGATGAAGACCCCGCGGACGAAGTCGCGTTCCCCACTTGGTTCTTCCCAGCGCAGTTCTCGCTCGAAGTGAAGTCGTTGGTCACGCAGTTGCTGTACCCCGACCCGACCATGCGGCTGTCTGTGGAGGAGGCGCAGCGCCACGCGTGGGTGCTCGGCCAGCGACTCGCACGGCGGACAAACTACTCGGAGAACCCTGAGGCATCGCCACCATCGTCATCGTCGTCGTCATCATCGATGCTCCATGCGCCCGCGCCTGGGAACGCCCCGTCGCCGACAATTTTTCGTGACATGGCCGTGCCCGGCGTTACGATCCACGCTGTTGAGCATGACCACGCCCCGCAGCAGACGATGGCACCGCCGTCCTCAACACATCAACGGTGGACACCGCGCAACGCGGCCATGTCGCCTGGAGGACAACTTAACCGTATGCCGCTCCACGCTCGCTCTCCGACCGCCGCCTCCATGATGCTCTCGTCGTCCTCGCTTGGTGTGCCGCCTTCGCCACAGAAGGCTGCACTGCGCGCGCACTTGATGAGCAGTGGGTACATGCCGTCGGTTGATGAGACAGCGCCCTTGTCGTCCGGTCAAACACCCGTCAACTCGCCGCGCCACTCGGGCCACGATCAGGATGATGCCCAATCCATGACGACGCTACAGTTCGCGATGGATCAATCCGTGGCGTCGCCATCTGCCGGGGCATCACCACTCAAGGAGGTGGGAAGGGACGACGCCCTTGAACGCGAGTGCCAGCGCAGCCCTTCATTCACGAGCCCTGCGCCATCGCCGATTAGTGTCTCGTCATCATCACCTTCCGCCGTACCTTCGTCGGATAGTCCTCGCGAAAGTGGTGTCGACTCGCCACAGCGTTCGTCTCGCCGAAGATTTACGTCCCCACCCATCGCGACGGGCTCGCACTGCTCGATCCAGGAGCGCAACAACTATCTCCACCGCCGGAACTCGCCACCCGAGCTTTTCCTCAGCCGCTTTGGCAAAGGCTTCAAGTTTGAGGCGATTCAGACGGCATTTGAGGAGATCAGTCTTGAGCAGGCCGACCTGTCCATCAACCTCGCGATCACACCGGCGTTCCGTGAACGCGCGAGCAGTTCGGCCACTTGTGAGTCCGGCTCACGGCCTAAGTTTGCTTCGTCGTCGCATTCGGTACCCAACACTCCACTAGGTGGTGCGGCCAGTACCTCCGTGTCCTCGTCGTCCTCGCAATCAGTGTCTTCGTCTTCGTCCGTGGTGTCGGCGGGAGCCGCGTCCCCGCCGTCCTACCAAGCCGATCTCGTGGCGCGGTCCACACGGTTTATTACGACGTTGCCGGCACAACTCGTACTATCCAAAATCGAGACCATCTTGACCACACGCCCGAGCCCGGTGCCGACGCGTTCAGAAGCAGGCCAGCCGCAGCAGCGCGTCACGATCGACTGGGACAAGTACCAATTGGACGTGAGCTATGGCGACGTCCTTACGTGCACGGTCCAAGTCTTTCTCTTCCAGCGGGGCGTGTACCTTGTCGAGTTCAGGCGCGGACAGGTGAGTGAGGGATGAACAGATTTACGAGGCAGGTGTTGTGGAACTGATGTGTTGCCTTTGATCTGGGTAGGTCGAGATCTTCCAATTCAAGCGCTTCTACGAGGACATCCGCGAGAAGCTGTCGGACGGCGTCGATCTGTCGTTCAATGACGCGCGGCTGCGAAACACGACGACAAGCGGAAACGACGAAGAGAACGCATCGCCCCGGCAATTTCCACGCAAGCGGAACAAATCGATCGGTGTCCACGCGGAGCTTTTGCGGTGAAGCATTCACCGACGAGGGCATATCACCGACTACAAGTACACACAGAGAGGAAAAAGAGAAAAAAGCTGCGTGTTCTGAATAATGCACGAACCTTTGATAGATGGATAAGCAGAGGAAGAAGCAGACTGGATTTTGGTTGGTCATCGTCATGACGATGTGGCCTGGATACCAGGGAGCTTCTTGTGGCTGCCGCCACTTGAGCTGGTGCGATGTTGGAGCTTCCGTCGATGCTTGAGCACTTTCAGGTATGGCGCAGCCGACGCCGTAGATCCGGACGCCCGCAAGAGCCCGATCGGATCGTCAGTATTGCTGGCATAGGCACTGACCGCAGGGCTTACTGTTGTCGACGCCACTGAGATGACATTTGGTGGGGTACTCTTCTTCTTGAGACGAATGTAGGGCAGGGATGTGTTGTTTAGATGGAGGCCCCACTGCCGACGAGGGCTAAGCCCAGTGGTGGCGCCTCCAGTACCACCGGAAGTTTTGATGTGATCGTGTGGATGCGCCCAGTTAGCTTGCTGTTGTGGTTGCTGCTGCTGCTTGTTGCGGTCGTAAAAACGGTCGCGGAGATCGTCCAGGAATGCAAAACCTGTGCTGCTTCGCGTCGAATGAATTTCCGGGGTCTCTTCTGCGTCGCGCTTCGTCTGGCTCGCTGAGAGAAGCCGCGCCATCTCTGTGAACGGCGCGGGGAGCTCAAGGCTTGGTAGCTCGCCCAACGTTCGACACAGGTACGATGCCTCCACGGATGTCTCTTCCTGTGAATTTTGTCCGGCTGCCAGACGCGCCCGCAGTGCCGTCAGTTGATGGTCTTGAAGAGTCTGCTTCACCGAGTACACGGCATTTTCGACTTGCAGGTCGCCAACGCGGTACTCCATGAGCAGCACGTCGCGCAGCAGTTCGTTTGTCTCAAACAGAGGACTTTGCTCGATCCCCGCCCGAAAGTCGTCCATCACGGATTGATTTCGTTCCAGCTGCGCGACGATCTGCGTCTTGCGTGCGAGCAGTTGCCGGATGCCACCCTCCAGTCGCTCGTGGTGGGCAACGCTGGACTCGCCACTCCCATCACTTTCCGTCTGCTGGTGAGAAGGATCGCCGACAATGTCTTCCAAAATGCTCGTCGCGAGGTCGCGCTGTTTGCTTTGTGTGACCTTCTTGTCGCTTTCCGAAGCCTCTGCCACCTCGGGCCCGTCGGATCGCACTTTCGAAACACGCGTGAGTTGTCGCGAGAGCTCGTCGATGCAGTGGTCAATCTCCAACAGGTTCCGCCGCAGCTGCTGGCGCTGCTCGAAGCACTGCACAATGTAGCCGCGAGCCTCCGCCAGCTTGGCATGCTTCCACGCGTCCTCATTCTCGACGCCGTCGCCATTGTTTGCATCTGCAACTCGTCGTTCTTTGCCCGGTCGTCCTGGACTTACCCGACTCCCCATGAGGCGAGGGGACGGTGTCGGCGCGACCGCTGTGCTGCTACTCGGTTGCTGGGCCAACTGTCTGCGCAGCGTCGCGATCTCGTCTTTGAGTTCGGCGACAACACCCGCGTACTCGGTGAGGTGGTGCTCGACGTTGAGCACGTTCCGCGTGACGGTCGTCTTGATGTTCTTCGCGCGGTTGGCGTACTTGAGCGTGTTCAAAGTCTCTTCCATGCTTGCCGCCGCTGGGCTCACGTTCGCGATCATGACCGTGCGGCAGTTGCCGCCGAGCGAGTCCTTGAGCAGCCGCGTCAACTTGCTGTCGCGGTACGGCACGAACCCGCCGTTGGCGGCGCCCGCACCCTTCTCGCCGAGCGCGTTGATGCAGTTGCCCAACGCCAGTAGCGAGCGGTTGATGTTGGCGCCTTCGATCAACCGCTGGCCGCGGTTCTGCGTGACTGCCGCGCGCTCACTGCCGGCGAGGTCGACGAGCGACAGCTTCCCAAACTTGGCGGTCGACGTCATCGTGCCGCCGCGCGCGGCGTCGAGCCCAAACGAGTCGCCGTTCGAGGTCTTGTCGCGCTGCTCGACGAGCACTTGGAGGACGGCGTGGGACCGCGACGAGACGGCGTTCGCGGCCGTGGCCTCCTGCGAGCGGTGCTTGTTGCCGCGCCGCAAAAGCTTCATCACTTCCTGGGCGTTGCTGGCTTCGACCTCGGAGATGCCGGCGACCACGGGGCCCTTGACGGGGTCTTCTCTCAGATCCAAAAACTCGGTGGGCGCCAGCGCGGCGCCAAACGGCGGCGGCGTGACCAGCAGGTCGCGGATGTTTTCGTTGTACACTTCGAGGAACGAGACCGTGACTTTGTACGCGACCGTGGCCTGCGGGTCGGCGTGAACCTTGGCAATGTTCTGGAACAGATCGTCGAGCGTCAGCGCCATGATGCCCGGCTCGTCGGGCGTGCCCAGCATCGTGTACGTCTTGCCAGCACCCGTGCAGCCGTACGCAAACACCGTGGCGTTGAACCCGTTGAGCACGCCGTGGATCAAAAACTTGGTCGTGTGGTGGTACACGGTCCGCTGCCCGTCGGCGGGCGTGAACACGTAGTCGAACGCGTACCGCTTCTCGCGGGACCGCGTGGCGTGGCCCGCGTGTGGTTGGTGGTTGTTGCCACCGGTCGTGGCCGTCGAGGCCAGGCGGCTCGGGTGGGCCGACGCCACGTTGCGTAGCTTGCGCAGCGCGTGGCCACCCGTGGCACGCCGGAGCACGGCCGACGCTGGCACGGGCTCCATGGCGCCACGGAGCGGCGACGCTGCCACGGGCGGGGGCTTGTCCAGCACGACGATGAGCTTGTGGTCGAGCACGCGCACGATCTCGTGGCCGTCGCGGTCGTGCGCGCAGTGCGGACGCACGCGCACGGTCACGAGCACGTTGGCCTGGCCGGCCCACATCGCGCGCTTGAAGGCGTCCGTGTCGGCCTCCCGGTCGTCTTCGAGCGCCACGTCGTCGTCGTCGTCGTCGATGGCACCGCTGGCAAACGTCTTGGCGCGCGCGAGCTGTGGCAGAAACGTGCGCCGCGCCGGGGCCGGCACGATCGGTGGCATGTCCACGGCGTCCGGTCGCTGGCCGAGCCGCGCCTCGCTGGTCAGCGGCCGTAGCGAGGCCCCGGGAGGAGACTCGACGCGCGGGTCGTCGTCGGGGGCGAGGCCGCGCGGCATTGGGTCATGCGAACTGGACCGTCACGGCATGGCCACCTGACATAGCGTGGCACCGAGCGTGGCGCGCCGAAGATAGACTGGTGTGCTGCAAGTGCCATGGCCGCGTCCATGCGCGAGGGCAGTGCCATAAATACCCACGCTCCTCCTGATGGGATTGTCGTGGGCAGGGGGAAATGTGTTCTCCTGCCATCCTTCCGGGCTGCAGGGATTGGCTAAAATAAATAATTTCTTGGATTGGCTGAAAATTGCACGGACCTACTGAGTACTGAGAAAAGAAAAGGATACAGAACCTGTGTGCACAGCAGTCACAGACCGGCCAACACGGCGCACAGTGACGAGGCAGCAACTATCCGGTGTGGTTTAACGTCGTGTTGTCGGCTCCAGCGGTCGTTTGCCGGTTCGAGAGACCGACGCTGGCCGTGTGTTGGACCTCGTGTGCCATGGTGCGTGCCATGGCATTGCCATGGCACACAGAATATCTCTCGTTGCGGCTGGAGCTCTGGATTTCAAAGAGTCTCCGGATTCGCCGGCGGTGGCGACCACTTGAATCTTGAGGGGGGAAGGGCGCACCAAGAGCACATGTAGATGACACATCACGCGATGGGCGACCGCGTGATCTGTCGCGCCACTCGCTGACCGAGTGGGTGGGTGGCATCTCGGATTGGCCATCAACTCCGACTCTCTCCGTGGGGTGGGGTGACTTGCGCGCACAGATCAGACGCCGTCGATGACGACGCCGGCAACGGTTCTGATGTGTGGCGTGCCACTCCCGCATCCCGCTGGAGAATCCTTCCCCTCTCCGCGTCGCCGTCCGAGGGGACAGGACACCTACACCCGTTCCGCTGGTGGATTTTGCGTCAAGACGCTAGAGTGTTGAGACCTTGGCGGGTCGAGTCTACTCCTACTTGGTTCGATCCGAGACCAAAGTCCGATCAAGACAGCGATCGCCTGTCCGGAGCGGTGTGGCACTTCGATGGCGCACGAGAGCGTGTCCGCGCTCCCCCCCCCCCC